>JAJJHY010001067.1:160186-242430 GCA_021224005.1 Drosophila setifemur
GTATTTGAATTTTTGCACTGCCCTGCACTGCACAATTTTCAAGCTAAAATTTTTTTAAAAATACACATGCAATTGGAGCATAGATTTCTACCGATCCTGAAAATTTCATCAAGATTGGTTAATTAGAAAGCGCACAATAAATACCTAAAGTTTACAGGCGCTAAACACAAAAAATCTGTTTATTTGCGCAAACAAACGGTAAATCGCTTGCGTTCGGTGGTTGATTTTTCTCGGAAGTGTCGCTGCAGCTGCGCTGCCACTACCTTCTTATACATATGTATGAATGTGCGTCTTCAATATATTTATACTGTATTAGCTGCCGGTTCAAAAAGTTAGGATTTGTCGAATGGTTACGACGTTCGACTTAAAACGTGAAGATCTTGGGTTCGAATCACAGACCGGACTCGGTGTGAATATATATATATATATATATATATATATATATATTTTTTTTTTTTGCTTATAACCAAATTTGTACAGGGTCTGTAACAGTCGGGAAACTCGACTGTAACGTTCTTACTTGTTTGTTTTTCATATGTTTAAATGTAAACTACTACAAGGACATTATTTTATATTTATAGATTTGTAATCAAAGTATTTATAATTTACACTATATTAATAATTTATCGAAAATTGCACTCATGCTTTCTGATCAGCGAAAGCGATAAAATTATAACTTATTTTTTACAAACATCTAAACCATTTAAACATTTTTGGCGACCGTGACACTACAGCAAATCCAAAGTTTAGTTTTCGTTAAATTCCAATTGCGTTATTACGTCAGTTACATATGTATGACTCTTTAGCAGAATTGGAGTAATTGACTTCCGCTTCCTCTAAAACGGATCGTCGTTCCAGCGCAACGCATCCACTAACCAAGCCACAGGGTTGCAGACATTAAGATGCGAAATTGTTTAACCTGCGACCTGATTTGAATGCACTAGTGAAAGGATTCGGTGAACAAGCTGAGTTATCAGTACTTTACAGCATTGCATTCCTATTTTCGTCTGATATGTCAACACGTTGAAGAATTGTTTTCTGGCGCCACAGGCAAGGCCTAAGTTATGGAAGAATAAATTTGCAGTTACCCATTTGCCCAATTGGAATTGCAGTTGCAAGGTTTTCACTCTTAGCTATACATTTTTTGAAAGTCGAGAGGAACCGTATTAGCAGTGTAGATTCTCCTAATACTGAGTCAATTAGAGTTTATTTTTTAAAGTCGGCGCCACGCCCACCGCCCCCGCAATTTGTATTTGAATTTTTGCACTGCCCTGCACTGCACAATTTTCAAGCTAAAATTTGTTTAAAAATACACATGCGATTGGAGCATAGATTTCTACCGATCCTGAAAATTTCATCAAGATTGGTTAATTAGAAAGCGCACAATAAATACCTAAAGTTTACAGGCGCTAAACACAAAAAATCTGTTTATTTGCGCAAACAAACGGTAAATCGCTTGCGTTCGGTGGTTGATTTTTCTCGGAAGTGCCGCTGCAGCTGCGCTGCCACTACCTTCATATACATATGTATGAATGTGCGTCTTCAATATATTTATACTGTATTAGCTGCCGGTTCAAAAAGTTTGGGTTTGTCAAATGGTTACGACGTTCTACCTAAAACGCGAAAATCTTGTGTTCGAATCGCAGACCGGACTCGGTGTGAATTTATATTTTTTTTGGTTTTTTTCTATTTTGCCTTAAACCAAATTTGTACAGGGTCTGTAACAGTCGGGAAACTCGATTGTAACGTTCTTACTTGTTTTCAACCGCAGAGGGCATCGTTGCCGACAAGCGAATTCGGTTCAGAGCCAAATCATGTTTTATCCGCAACCACATATATCCTTAATAGCGCATACGACTAAATTAAGCATATTACCGAATGCTGTAGTTCAAAGTCAAAAACGTAGTATATCAGCCTGTTCTCATTTTGGATTGCTGCGCGGAAGTCAAGACTGCCAAGCGAATGCATTTAGACATCCTCATCCTCAATCCATAGATATATCTCAGTGGAGCCAAAAAAAATTGATCTTCTCATGAGTACAGAAGCATTTTTGCAAGTACTCGATTGAACATCACATGCCCACATGCCCGTGCCTTGATCAGCACGGCGTTTGGTTGGATAGTTGGTAAGAACGCAAGACGTAGCTTGAACATAAGTAATAATTATGACTATCTGAAGAACTTGGTTCAAGAGCAACCTTAACTGGATGAGATGGTACAGCGATTGAGGAATACTAAATTACACCATCCACGCTAACCAATAAAGAGCAACTTTAAAAAGAGTATTTCGCCAAAATTGTCTCCGCTGCACATACAGGTGCGACTTAATATATGTCAAGCGAGCTTTGTGTACAAAATTGCGGTTCGTCTTGGACACATCAGCAAAGACTACATCTGGAATAAGTTACTTCTTGTAGGTCAAACTACACACGGCTCAGACCCTTTGCATTGCATTGCAGTTTGTTGTTGACGATCTTAATAGGCGGTTTTAACTTATTCTGTGCAGGTCGAATACCTGCACGGTATTTCGCAATCGTAGCTTATTTAGTTTATGTTTAAGCCTCAATTTCCACATGGTGCATCTGCTTTATGTACTAATTTTTATTTTGATAATTCATTGACGGGTTGATCATCTCGAGGAGCTTCAAGTGATAAAATCACTGGTCTATTGGAGAAGGCTGGACTTATAATGACCTAGTTTTACAGAAATTCAACGGATTTAGAAAAAGCATAAGACGCTGAAATTATTAGTCCAATTTTTGATTGATTACTCTCGTCCTTAAGATATTTAATTTTGATGAGCTGCTTAATGACTTACAGCAAAAGCGGATCGAACTCACCTCGGATTTGGAAAAATTACGAATTCCACGATTTGTACGCACATCACCAAGATGCATCACCACGGCTTTGCTTCTGTTGAAGTGCACAATGACATTATGGTAATCATTTTGATTGCGAAATCTAAAGTAGCTTCAACGATGGTTGAGCCACTGCCACGTCTGGAGCTATGTGCCATCGTATCCAGTAAATGCAGAAGATTGGATGCACAACATGTGCCTAAACGGCTTCGTGAACATGGTCCATTTTAAGTGACACTAGTCTAATTCTCTGATCCGTTTTTTACCTCGTACAAAATTCAAGGATTAGCACTTTACGAGAATGCCGAAGGCTTGGGACAGGCCAAAGTCAGCCAGCTTTAATTCGCCGTTTTTGTTAATCAACATATTCTGTGGCTTCAGATCGCATTGCGGAAGCATAGAGCTGCGGCAAGCTGCCATGTCGATCTCACCATTCAGGCTGCAGAAGTAATTCTTCTTGGTCGCAGTGTTCTTAGTTTGTCATTTGCGTTATTAAGTAAGGTATTTTTTGGCATAAGCCTACAATAAACTTTCTGTTTCTGTTAAACTTTTTAAAATAAATAAAAGATTCATAGGATGGCGGCTTAGCGAAAAATCAGCAAGCCCACTTGAGCTTACAGACGTATATTTGTGCTACCGTGCGGTCTAGGCGATAACCTCCAACCTACTCAGAGAACCAAGAAAATGTGCAAAAATTCTACAACTTTTTTTCTACACTAATCCCCATATAAATTTGCCTTGGCCTCGATTAAAACTCAGATGTTAGTAAGCCCATTTAGCCTGCGCCTTCCTACATCTACGGAATGACAGAGGTGTTGATTTGCGTCTTCTTTTCGTTCAGACTATTAAGTGAGTAAGTAAGTGAAATTAGCCGGCAATTTCAGCAGGTTATGAGTTGCCCCCATTTCTTTAAAGTTAAGGTACTCCCAACAAATTAGATAAAAAATTCCAATTGAAAAGGCAAAAGTTTCCATTCCTGATAGAAAGAGAAGATCTAGTGCCTTTCTTGGTCAGCTCATCAGCAGCACAGTTTTTCTCACATCGTTCCTATGGCAGCTTTAGGATATAGTGGTCCGATATTGATGATACTTTCAGGATATTATAACACAGTTATAAAATGGTGTTTTCTAAAATTAAATTAAATATATTTAAAAATGTCCACTTTTCCCGAATCGTTCCTATGACAGCTATGTGATATAGTGTTTTGATTTCCGGCTGCGCCGACCTATATACTACCTTAAATAGATTGAAGGATTGGTGCAAAGTTTCAGCCCGATAGCTTTAAAACTGAGAGACTAGTTTACATAGCAACCGACATACGACTATACAGACAGACGGACATGGCTAGAGCGACTCGGCTGATGCTAATCAGGAATATATATACTTTATAGGGTCGGAGATGTCTCCTTCACTGCGTTACAAACTGCTGGTCAAAATTGAAATCCCCTTTGCAAGGGTATAATTAAATTGTAATAGACGAAGTTAAATTCCCTTCTGTAAGAACATTAATTCTTAGAGAAAAAAAAAGGACGAACGTTACTGACGAGTTTTCCGACTGTTACAGGCCCTGTAAAAATTTGGTTATAAGCAAAATAAATCAAAACCAAAAACAAAACAAGTAAGAACGTTACTGTCGAGTTTCCCGACTGTTACAGACCCTGTACAAATTTGGTTTAAGGCAAAATAGAAAAAAACCAAAAAAAATATAAATTCACACCGAGTCCGGTCTGCGATTCGAACACAAGATTTTCGCGTTTTAGGTAGAACGTCGTAACCATTTGACAAACCCAAACTTTTTGAACCGGCAGCTAATACAGTATAAATATATTGAAGACGCACATTCATACATATGTATATGAAGGTAGTGGCAGCGCAGCTGCAGCGGCACTTCCGCGAAAAATCAACCACCGAACGCAAGCGATTTACCGTTTGTTTGCGCAAATAAACAGATTTTTTGTGTTTAGCGCCTGTAAACTTTAGGTATTTATTGTGCGCTTTCTAATTAACCAATCTTGATGAAATTTTCAGGATCGGTAGAAATCTATGCTCCAATCGCATGTGTATTTTTAAACAAATTTTAGCTTGAAAATTGTGCAGTGCAGGGCAGTGCAAAAATTCAAATACAAATTGCGGGGGCGGTGTGCGTGGCGCCGACTTTAAAAAATAAACTCTAATTGACTCAGTATTAGGAGAATCTACACTGGTAATACGGTTCTTCTAGCTCTTACAGTTGCTGAGATCCGTGTGTTCATCCGGACGGACGGACGGACGGACGGACAGACGGACAGACGGACATGGCTATATCGACTCAGCACGTCATGCTGATCAAGAATATATATACTTTGTGGGGTCTGCCACGCCTCCTTCTGCCTGTTACATACATTTGCACAAACTTAATATACCCTTTACCCTTTGGGTACAGGGTCTAAAAAAATTTACACCAAGGCCGGTCTGGGATTCGAACCCAAGATCTTCGCGCTTTCAGTCGAACGTCGTAACCATTCGACCAACCCAAACTGTTTAAATCGTCAGCTAATACAGAATAAATATATTGAAGACGCACATTCATACATATGTATATGAAGGTAGTGGCAGCGCAGCTGCAGCGTCACTTCCGAGAAAAATAAACCACAGAACGCAAGCGATTTACCGCTTTTTTGAGCAAATAAACAGATTGCTTGTGGTTAGCGCCTGTAAACTTTGGGTATTTATTGTGCGCTTTCTAATTAACCAATCTTGATGATATTTTCAGGATCGGTAGAAATCTATGCTCCAATTGCATGCCAATAATGTGCGGGGCGGTGGGCGTGGCGCCGACTTAAAAAAATAAACTCTAATTGACTCAGTATTAGGAGAATCTACACTGGTAATACGGTTCCTCCAGTTCTTACAGTTGCTAAGATCTGTGTGTGCATCCGGACGGACGGACAGACGGACAGGCAGACGGACTGACACACAGACAGACGGACACGGCTATATCGACTCAACTCGTCATGCTGATCAAGAATATATATACTTTGTGGGGTCTGCCACGCCTCCTTCTGCCTGTTACATACATTTGCACAAACTTAATATACCCTTTACCCTTTGGGTACAGGGTCTAACAATATACTATATATACATTAAAGCCAATTTGGATAATAAAAAACCAAAAATCGGTCCACTTTATCCTATAGCTGTCGTACGGTTTGAAGACTGCTGGACTGCAAGGGTAATCTAAGCATCGGACTCCGAAGCTAGCCTTCCTTTCTTGTTTCGCCCTCAGATATGCAGCGGCTGCAGTGTTTAAATGCATCGGAGAAGTTGGGAAGGGAGGATGAAATCAAAAATCAACTAAACCTATTCGATTGTATTCGACACGTTCCAATTCTGGTGATGCGCATTGAGTCGCGAACCCATATGAGGTCGGTGGCCTTACGTTCGTAGTCTGCGTTGTCTGGTAAACGTATCCCATGTAAATAGGGGCAAACTGTCATATTGCCACAATTACCATCTCTTTGCATTCAATGATCTTAATGCTACCTGGCGTCCTTAACAAATATTTCGAGGGTTCCAGGCTTGCTTGCATATTATTTATTTTTTTCAAAATGGTATACAGATTCTGTGATCAATGTTTTTCTTGTAAAATGTAAAGAGGAATAGTTAAAACACGTCGAATCAAAATAAATAAAAATCAAAAATAATACAAAAAATAACTAAACATTCAAAATAGCTGATCTTGTCAGCACAAGTGAAGTGCTTAAGTATGTTAACAACATACAGCCAACAAATTTGAAGTCAAATATACGTTGCAGTCAAAAATTCAATATTGTGAAAATGCATGAGCACCTATGTACATATGAAAAGCAAGAACAGAAAGCTGGCTACCGCTGGCTATGTCTGAAACTAGGTGTCTAGGTGCTCATGTGGATTTCTTTAATGTACGAGGGTCGATTGAAAAGTCAGTTTTTTTTTAAATGAGAATTCATTTTTATGAGGAAAAAAACTATATATTTTCAAATATAGTCCGCTTTTATCTATATAAACATAATCCAGGGTCCAAATAATACAATTTCCAAACTTTCTAAAATAGGAATTTCTTCAGGGATCACTTCCACCTCTCCGATCGTCAAATACTGGATTTAGTCGGCCATTTCCGGAGTGACCACCTGATGCTTCACTGTTTTCCATTTTATAATTCAGCAAAAAGTTGTGAGCTTGTAAGGCTGCATTTTATTAAAAAGGGGTTTATGATAACGGCATTGTTGGATTTAAGCACTCCAAAAAGTTATAAAGTCTTCAACTTATCTCACGACCCTCGTAGTTTAAAAGTAAATATTTTATTTTAATACGAGTAAACAATATAATATTGTGCATTTTACTCAACAAGTATCAGGATTAATAAAAAGGTTAAAATGTTTCCGTTTTTTTTATTCGTTGGTCGTTTAGAAATAAATATGTATTTGTTTTCATTTTCAAAAAAATCAAGGCCTATCGGAATCAATCTTCATAATCAAACGATGCTATACTAATATAGCCGTTTCTTCTTATAATGACAATATCAAACAGAAACGAGTGAAGGGCAAACAGCAATGCATATTTTAAATTTAGCATACAACAATCTTAGTAAGGAGGAAGAGACAGAGAGAAATTTAGTTTGCATGAGCGACTGACTGGCGCCACTATGGCCAGGCCGTAAATAAGCGACAACACCAAACCCCTCATTTCCGCCTTGTCACAGAAACCACCCCTTTTTAATCACCCAGCCGACCGACACACACCAAAGTTGTATAGGGGAAAAACAATCTATTTGCATTTACACCAAATGGACAAATTTACTTATCGGTGAAGCAGTGGAGAAGAAGGAAAGAAGCGAGTTGAATTCAAAAGAAAACGAGCGAAACGTAGGAGTAAACGACATACGACGTGATGCAAAAAGTTGTTTGTGTGGCAAATAAAGCACAAAAGTAGGCAACGTTATCATCTCAATGCGGTGAGCGTTAGTGTGAGTGCGAGAGTGAGAGAGAGGGTATATGTTATATAGGGAAATAGATCATGTTTACCCACATGACCATGCCACCCCTACGAAGTAAATAAGTGTGTTGCATGCTGATGAGTTCTGTTTGTTGTTTTTCTAGAGCAAACTTTAATTGTTTTTGATTTTTTTAAGGATTCTTGTGACGCGAGTTTTATTCTGCTTTTGTTAGCTTAACAAGAGAACAATGCAAGGGCGAAAGAACAGTTTTTTCTGATTTTTGAAGCCATTTGAAATGTTTAGTCGACAAACAAATCTGACAAAGGCAAAGGGAGATAGCGAAATGATTCGCGCTTGGCTAATTACATATGCATTTTTAACGCTTCCTCGGAAGACCCGTACTATATGAACAATATACTGGCTATCTGTGTACAGTACACTCGTATAAATACACTTTTGGTAAATGTAACTTAATATTATTTTTTAAAACACCACTAATGAATATAAAACAAGTAAGAACATTACAGTCGGGAAATTCGACCGTTAAATATCCTTGCAGACCAGTTACCTTAAAACTGTTTGATCGTTTGTATGGCACCCATGGAATATTGTGATCCGATTTTTGGATTTTCATTTTCTAAAACGGCATTAATGTCTATGAAAACTTTATTTCTGAAGAATTAATTAATTGTCTTGAAAAACACCAGAGTTGTGCTCAATGATCCATTTTCGCCCATCGTTTCTATGACAGCTTTGTGATGTGGTGTTCCAATTTCGGTTGTTCCGACTTATATACTACCTGCAACAGATTGAAGAGTGGGTGCAAAGTTTTAGCCTGATAGCCCTAAAACTGAGAGACTAGTTTACTAGCAACAGACAGGCAGACGGGCAGACAGACAGACAAACGAACATGCCTAGATCGACTCGGCTGGTGATGCTGATCAAAAATATATATACTTTATATATATACTTTATAGGGTCGGAGATGTCTCCTTCGTTACAAACTTCTGTTCAAAATTATAATACCCTCTGCAAGGGTATAACAAGAAAGAATTGCTAGCTTCGGAGCCCGGAGCTTAGAATACCCTTGCAGACCAGTCGCCTTTAAGTCGTTCTATCGTTTGTATGGCAGCTTTAGGACATTTGATCCGATCTTCGGTTTTTAATTTTATAAAACGGAATTTATGTCTTTGAAAACCAAATTTTTCAAGAATGAATTCATAGTCTTGATAAACACCAGAGTTATGTTCAATGACCCATTTTCTCACATTGTTCCCATGGCAGCTATAGGAAATAGTTGTCCGATTTTAGTGATACTTTCAGGATAGATCAACATTGTCTTTATAATGTGTTTTCCAAAGAATAAATTAAATATCTAAAAAATTTGCAAACTTATGGCACTTTTTCCTAGTCGTTCCTATGGCAGCTATGTGATGTAGTTTTCCGATTCCGGCCGTTCCGACTTATATACTACCTGCAAAAGGTTAAAATGTTGGTTCAAAGTTTCAGCACGATAGCCTTAAAACTGAGGGACTAGTTTACATAGCAACCGACAGACGGACAAACAGACGGACAGACAGACAGACAGACAGACAGACAGACAGACAGACGGACAGACAGACAGACGGATATGGCTAGATCGACTCGGCTAGTGATGCTGATCAAGAATATATATACTTTGTAGGGTCGGAAATGTCTCCTTCACTGCGTTACAAACTTGTGGTCAAAATTATAATACCCTCTGCAAGGGTATAAAAATGGCTACTTATTGTATTATATTTTCGTATTTCCCAAATTTTTACAGTGTACGTGTAAGTGACATTCATGCTGCAATTTTCCTTTTCGACATTTACCACTTGAAAATGGCCATCAGCCAATAGCCAAAATGTCACGTACGCTAAAACAGGGAGGAACTAGGTGAAAATGTGAATGATATGCTGAAGCGAGAATACACAAAATTCAGCTTATTGTTGTGCATAATTGTGTGCTTGACAGTGCACTCCACTTAAAGTGCATACAGCTATGCACTTTTCTGAAAGCCATGGTGGGCTTTGTGCAACAAACGCAACCTCTTGCTTTTAACATTATTCTCCCTCTGCATTGTTTTCTGGCTCATCTGCGTGGCAAATTGAAAATGGCTCCCATTTATTTCATTATTCGATAAGTGCAGATTTTCATTTTATTCCACTCAAATAGCCGTAAAATTGCAATTGATTTTGTTTGTGACAAAGTCGTTGAAAGACAGGGATATGAGATAAGAGGCAATTGATGGAATTTTGCTATCAAACTCTGTTAAATCCCTAATAATAATATGCTATCTTTCATTTACATATGAACGATTTTTTAATTGGCACACGTTTTAATTAAGCTACTATTGAACATAAGATACCGCATTATATTAAAGGAGTGCGATATGATGGCAAGACAGGTACCATTATTATCATGGGTTCGAAATCGTTTAAAACTATATTTATAATAAATAATTATTTAACAAGAAAGGAGGGCTAGCTTCCGAAGCTTAGAATACCCTTGCAGACCAGTTGCCTTCAAACCATTCGATCATTTAAATAGCAGCTATAATTAATTTTAATTTTCTAAAACAGCTTTAATGTCTATGAAAACTGTATTTCTCGAGAAGAAATTAATTTTCTTGAAAAATACCAATTTTATGCTCAATCTCCCATCGTTCGAACTGCAGCTATACGATATGTTAAAATAGTCATTTAATAGTGTTTTCCAAAGAATCAAATCGTTCCTATGGCAGCAATGTAATGTAGTGTTCCACTGGCCGTTCCAACTTATATACTACCTGCAACGAAGCTTAGAATACCCTTGCAGACGAGTTGCCTTAAAACTGTTTGATCGTTTGTATGGCAGCCATAGGATATAGTGATCCGATTTTTGGTTTTTAATTTTTTAAAACGGCTTAAATGTATGAAAACTTTATTTCTCAAGAATGAATTAGTTGTCTTGAAAACACCAGAGTTATGCTCAATGACCCATTTTCTCCCATCGTTCCTTTGTCAGATATGGGATATGGTGTCCGATTTTGATAAAACTTGCATGATGTGTTAAAATAGTCATTAATAAGAGTTTCCTAAGAAATAAATAAAATATTTTTAAAAATGGTGAATTTATGGCCCTTTCCCTATCGTTCCTATGGCAGCTATGTGATGTAGTGTTCAGATTCCGGCCGTTCAGACTTATATACTACCTGCAACAGATAAAAGGGTCGGTGCAAAGTTTCAGCCCGATAGCTTTACAACTGAGAGACTAGTTTACATAACATATGATAATAATGAAGACCACCACTTAGCAGATAAGTTTCACCTTTACCAATGGGCTGGTACTTCTTTAACGTTTGCCCATTTTCCAGAATTTAATTTGCCAATCTTAATCTCCTAAATGAAAATGGCCCGCATTTTGACCGCATCACAAGCTCACCGAATGAAATGTGAGAATGATAATAAAAAAAGAATGTAAAAACTAGGAGTACCCGCAAATGTGTGCGGGTTGCGATAAGAAAGTTCTCGCACTTAATGCGATTAGATAAGGGCATAAAAAAAGGGGGAAACACAAATCAAATAGGAAAAAGCCCTTACAATTAAATGGATTCAAAGAAATGACAATGCAACAAGAGGACATATTTCTTACAATATTTGTTTCTTTGCCTGTTTTGTTCTCATAAAGATTTAGACTAGTGCCATAAACCAATTTGTGTGATAATTTAATATAATATATAATGAGTAATTTATTTTTAGGCTTTATTAAGTTTGGTTCATTTTTGGCGGTAATTCAATTTATATTCGCTACACTCTTAATGGACACCTAATGTAGTTTGCTTTTAAACTTGGTACTCTGTCGCACCACCCATTACAGAAACCACAGTTCCTGCACAAACAAAGTTATCTCATGGAATCAACACCGAATACAAAGGGAAGTACACTTACTTTGGAACGACACAGTTTTTATATTCTTCGTGTTGTGGAATTGAGGATATCTTTATGAGAAGAACTTTATTAGATACCCGAGTTTGCATAATGATTCTGCAAACAATGTTGACAATGTTTTTGGAATATTTCTTGTGCAATCCTTTTAAAGAGTATATTAATCTGACCAGAATTTTTAAACGCATTAAATGACACGTAAATTTATTTTTGATTAGTATCAATAGCCGAGTCGATATAGCCATGTCCTTCCGCATGTCTAGAGTCGTTTGGTAAGATCAAGTTTTTTAATAATTTTTTTCACGAGACTCACACTTCCAAAACCTGCTGCTGATACATAATTTCATAAGATGGGACCTCAGTGTTCAGTGTCCGGTGATTAGGCCTAAGGTCTCTAGCCTTTATTGCTTGTCTTAATATGCCACAATATCATTCTTGACGCATGAGCGGGTGAGGTGCCCCTTTCTGGTTAGCTTATTCCCCACCTTTTTTCTTTATATAGTACAGTGTTTTCTAAGTGCAAGCCTGTTGGTCTTCTCCAGGATATTCAACTTGATTCTTACCTCTTGCACAAGCTAGGATGTTTAGATATTTTACTCGGAAGCCAGTGCATTAGTACGTCAAGGAACCATCTGATTATTATTTTATGGTTTTATGCTTAATGGACTGAATATCGTTGATCATTGTCCACTACTTTTTTTTGTTGAGATAAAAATCTTAGCAGCGTCGTAACATCAGATAAGGATCTCGAATAATACGTGGTGATGTGCCCCACAATTTCCCAGCAATGATCCTGACCACACAAATGGTTTCGAATCAAAGATTTTGCTCTATTATTAAAGGTTTAATAAATGCAGATTGTGGGGCCGGATGGGACATGGATAGATTTTTCAATCCACTTGATATATATGGATAATATATACTTATATAAGTATTCATATGTAATAATGAGGTTCTAGCTGTAAAAGCCTTCGAGATATGGGGTATCTTAAACTTACGCATATTTAGGCGGTGGACGAAGGGGAAATCTTAACAAAATAGAAGAAACGTTTGCACACATGACCTGAACTCATATTAGATCAGGAAAAGAGAGAGACTTTATGTATGTGAACGTGAAATAAAATAATTATATTTATTTGAACTTATCACGTAAACAGTAAGAAGGCTCTGTGTAAAGTTTACGCTCGATAGCTTTAAAATTGAGAGATTAGTTTGCTAATAAACAGACTGACGGAGGGATAAACAGACATAAATCGGACAAATGCACCTGGCTAGATTATGCTGATCAAGAATATATATGTTTTATAGGGTCGGAGAATCTCCTTTACTGCATAACAAACTTCTGGACTATACTTAGACTTATTTGTATTCTCTAGCATAAAGAACAAACTGTGTAGTCGGCCTTTGTCGACTTCAGATGATGGATTGGGCGACGTGCTTGGAAAATTTGTTCATACGAATGAACAAGTGATCCGCCAAGTAAAATTTAAAAACAAAACAAGAAAGGAAGGCTAGCTTCGGTACCCGAAGCTTAGAATACCCTTGCAGACCAGTTGCCTGTTTGATCTTTTGTATGGCACCCATGGGATATAGTGATCCGATTTTTGGATTTTCATTTTCTAAAACGGCTTTAATGTCAATGAAAACTGTATTTCTCAAGAATAAATTAATTGCCTTCGAAAACACCAGAGTTATGCTCAATGACCCATTTCCCCCATCATTCCTATGGCAGCTATAGGAGATAGTGGTCCGATTTTGATGAAACTTTTAGAATATGTTAAAATAGGTATTAATAAGAGTTTCCTAAGAACAACAAGTAAGAACGTTACAGTCGAGTTTCCCGACTGTTACAGACCCTGTACAAATTTGGTTATAAGCAAAAAAAAAAATATATATATATATTCACACCGAGTCCGATCTGGGATTCGAACCCAAGATCTTCGCGTTTTAAGTCGAACGTCGTAACCATTCGACAAACCCAAACTTTTTGAACCGACAGCTAATACAGTATAAATATATTGAAGGCGCACATTCATACACTACATGAAGGTAGTGCGTTCTCAGCGGCAATTCCAAAAAAAAAAACCACCGAACGCAAGCGATTTACCGTTTGTTTGAGCAAATAAACAGATTGCTTGTGGTTAGCGCCTGTAAACTTTAGGTATTTATTGTGCGCTTTCTAATTAACCAATCTTGATTAAATTTTCAGGATCGGTAGAAATCTATGCTCCGGTGAGCGTGGCGCCGACTAAAAAAAAAACTTTAGCTGCGTCAGTATTAGGAGAATCTACACTGGTAATACGATTCCTTTAGCTCTTACAGTTGCTGAAATCCGTGTGTTCATCCGGACGGACAGACGGACATGGCTATATCGACTCAGCTCGTCAAAAATATATATACTTTGTGGGGTCTGCCATCTTAGATCGACTTGGCTGGTGATACTGATCAAGAATATATACACTTTATAGGGACGTCTCTTTCAGTGCGTTACAAACCTCTTGTTAAAAATTTGAATACCCTCTGCATGGTATAAAAACCGCTTTAATTTCAACTAGCAAGAACGATTTTTTCATTAAAATGCCAGAAATCGATATATATGAAAAAAAAGTCGCCATTCCGGTTACGTTCCCGTTACGACGCAAGTAAGTTCTACCTTTCTATTATAGATTGATATGCGGGGATAGAGATATTGGCTTCAAAAAAACCACGACTTATGCTCAAACGGCGACTACTTTAGAAATATATGCAAATTTTTTACGGAAAACATTTTTATCGAATTCAAATTAAAATGGGGTTCTGATTAACGTTCGCCAAGGGTGAAACTACAAGGCCTGCCAACCAAGCACACACAATTCTATGCCTCATTATAATTCTGTCAAATGATATGTAAAACGAGCGACGTATTTCACACTCTGGATCAGTCATTTTTCGCATGGCGCCTCATTGGCGACTCTCCGGTCCTTAGATGGTTTTCCACTGGCTTCCATTTACAGTGACGTTTTGACTTTTAATTGTGTTTTAAAGTGTTGCGACCGTTGTGGGGTTAGGGGTGGAATATTTCTGTACTTGGGTCACATTCACGCCATTTGGTTTTTGATTTAGCACCGCTATTTGGTTATTTGATGCCTAATTAAATCTAATGACGACATTGATTTTTTCCTTCCGTGCCGGTCAACTTCTCTAGGGATTTAATAAGTGCGAGCGGCTTTAGTTTACATTTCTCAAACTTTTGTTCTTGATAAATATTTTAGTTAGATGCAAATTATGTTTGAGATTTATACATATTTTGTATCTATGCTCTTATTATGGGAAAAGTGGGAATAAATTTCATAAAACCAAAAATAAATGAAAAAAGGTTTTCAATGGATTATTATTATTTTACTTTATTAGCTTAATAAGTAATGAATTTAAATTTCTAATAATTTAATTAAATATTTAAAAATGAACGCTTGTCAAATTTCGAGCATTGCAAGTTCAGTTAAACATAACTGCAACATTTTATTCTCTCACTTTTATTATTGCACGCAATGATTTCATTCGCTTGGATTTTTTTGTGGCGTTTTGTCAACAATTTTGACTTTTTTATTTTTAGTGCCCTCTGAAAAATCAGAATTTGCCCAAGTATTAATAATAACAATAATATTAAAATACCCAAATAATAAATACAAATACTGTTTCGAAACTGGCTTACCTCACTAGACTACGGAAAATTGATTTATTTTTCAAAGGTAGACAAGCTTTAGAGCCGTTCCTCAAAAAACATACCTGAATTTCGTATACCGCCCGATGTGTACATAGGTATGTACCAGGAATCAAACTATGCAGCTGCAGCTGCCTCAGGACTGTGGTGGCAATTGAGAGAAACCAATATAAAAGATTCGGGCAAAGAAAGAGAGCTAATAAAAGGATTAACAAAAGCATGGAAATTGAATTTTAATCCAATAAACTTAAACAGGCGCTTAAAGAGTCACCCGGTTCATAGGACTCAACGGAAGAAGTTTGTCTGCGCCAACACCGATGGCTTTAGCGACAAGCAAACACAAAGTCCCAAACGTAATTTTCACAAATTCATTGAACTGCGTGAGTGTGAAAAATAACAATTTAGATAAATATTGTGCCGGCGACCTCCATGGGCGCCTTAGTCGGCTTGTCATACACGGCGGGAGTCAACCTCAGCCCTATCGACGACAAGGAAAGCGAACTGGGGATGGCGAACACATCGACCGTTGACACAGAAATCGTATTAATATAAATTAACGATGTGGAAAATGTAGTTTAGTGGTGAAAACGTCGGGCCAAAGAATAAACAATAGCCACTGAAGCCAATTCAAGTTGTGGATCACGTCGTCGACTCATCAGTCAAAATGTCCTGTCGTGCAAATCCCAAAGCTACCCCATATTCCCATATCCCAGTCCTAATTTCAATTTCAGCACCATCAGCGAGAGATGGTTTTGTTTTGGCTCTAGTGCTCTATTGCATCAATATCCATTTACTGTTATTTTGTCTATGATTTGAAATTTTAAAATTAATTGGCATTCTGCGATTGAATTTTAATGCACTTCGTCAAGTGCGCAGGATGCGCAATCTTGCGCCAATAACCGTCGCATAAGCACTGGGATTATCTTAATCCGATTATTTCCTTGACATAAAGGACATACACATGAAGGAGAGGCTTCTACTAACTTCCGCATACTGAAGCATAATTTACCGATATCCCACATGTTGGAGTACATTTCAGTGAAGCTCGTACATTTTAACGTATTGATTGTAAATTAGTGAAGTAACTTTTGTAATCTATACCTTTGGTTAAGGTATATTAAATATGGTAACATAATTTTGTTTACAAATGGTAAAATATTAAGGTACAGGTACCATAGGGTACAAGGGTATTTATGAAGGTAATGCGTAAGTAGTGGTGTACATAGAGACTTCGGAGAAACCCCATAGTTACCAAAAGTATGGTCATTGTGACTAGATAAATTGATCTAATCACGTTCAAAGTTTTTTTTATATCCTATACCTTCGGTAGTATGGTATATTAATGTAGTTAAAAAATATATTTAAAGTAGAAAAAAAAGACGTCTGTGACAAACGAAAAAACCAATAAATCATAATGATAAAACAAGGCAAGGTATAACAAGTAAGAACATTACAGTCAAGTTTTCCGACAGTTAAATACCATGTACCCATTTTGATATAAATATAAATCAAGAATGAAAAGAAGAAAAGAGAACTACCAAACCTGTGAATCAAACCTGGGATCTCCAGGTTATAAAAACGTCGTAGGATACAGGATATAGTTTTCTGATTTTGGGTTTTTAATATTTTTTAACTTTTATAAGGTTGACAACAGAAGAAGGTTTTAGCCCGATAGCTTTAAAACTGGGAGACTAGTTCGCGTAGAAACAGACAGACGGCACGGCAATATCGACTCGGCTGGTGATGCTGATCAAGAATATACATACTTCATGGGATCGAAGATGCCTCTTTTAAAATTGAGGTGCATAAGTATAAGGAGAAGCTGCACTGGTAACATAGTTCCTCTAGCTTTTTACTCTTTGGTAAAGGGTCTAAAATAGTGTGTATAAAATCGACCACTATGTCAAAAGCTGTCATATAAATCACTTTGAGAGCAATGTTTCTGCAAGGATATTCCAAGTTTCGGGCACCGAATTTAAAAAATAAAGTCATTCAGACGGACGGACATATAGCGACTCGACTGTTGATGTTGATTAAGAATATAGACATTTTATACTTTTCATTTTACATATATACAGATTCAATATACCCTTTATTATCTAGTACAAACTTAAATATTAATATAATACTCCTTAGTATTTAGTTACCAGTGGATACCCAATATTCCACAGCTAAATCAATGCTTAATAAGTTCTCTGATTGTATTTTTTTTTGAGGCTTGGCTTAATCTTTCTCTCTCAAAAACAAGTAAGAACGTTACAGTCGAGTTTCCCGACTGTTACAGACCCTGTACAAGTTTGGTTATAAGCAAAATAAATCAAAACCAAAAACAAAACAAGTAAGAACGTTACAGTCGAGTTTCCCGACTGTTACAGACCCTGTACAAATTTGGTTATAAGCTAAAAAAAAAATATATATATATATATTCACACAGAGTCCGGTCTGGGATTCGAACCCAAGATCTTCGCGTTTTAAGCCGAACGTAGTAACCATTCGACAAACCCAAACTTTTTGAATCGGCAGCTAATACAGTATAAATATATTGAAGACGCACATTCATACATATGTACGAGTATGTGAAGTTAGTGGCAGCGCAGATGCAGCGGCACTTCCAAAAAAAATCAACCACCGAACGCAAGCGATTTACCGTTTGTTTGGGCAAATAAACATTTTTTTTGTGTTTAGCGCCTGTAAACTTTAGGTATTTATTGTGCGCTTTCTAATTAACCAATCTTGATGAAATTTTCAGGATCGGTAGAAATCTATGCTCCAATTGCATGCGTATTTTTAAAAAATTTTAGCTTGAAAATTGTGCAGTGCAGGGCAGTGCAAAAATTCAAATACAAATTGCGGGGGCGGTGGGCGTGGCGCCGACTTAAAAAAATAAACTCTAATTGACTCAGTATTAGGAGAATCTACACTGGTAATACGGTTCCTCTAGCTCTTACAGTTGCTGAGATCCGTGTGTTCATCCGGACGGACGGACAGACGGACATGGCTATATCGACTCAGCTCGTCATGCTGATCAAGAATATATATACTTTGTGGGGTCTGCCACGCCTCCTTCTGCCTGTTACATACATTTGCACAAACTTTATACCCTTTACCCTTTGGGTACAGGGTCTAAAAACATCCGATTCTGGGATCATTCGTGCAGTTGTAAGATAATAGCAAAAAGGTACAAATATATAAAAGGCACACATAAATATGTATGTATATGAACGTACTCAGCAGACACTTTCAAAATGCCACCTGAACAACTCCAGTTCGTTTCGTAACGAATAATATAAAAATATTTACCATTTTGTGCATGGTAAATAAGGCCATGGGTGTGTTAGGATATATAAAAAGGTGGTCAAAAAAATTTGATGACCCCTATGTGACTAAGACTTTATACGTCTCGCTTGTCCGGCAAATCCTTGATTATGGATAATGCGTCTGGAGTCCTCAGTATGGAGTTTACCAAGACCATATTGAATCCGTGCAAAAAAGATTTCAGATTTTCGCGCTTAGAGGCCTTAACCGGGAACCAAACTATCTTACTCTTGTATACTCATGCTACTAAACCTACCCACACTTACTAATCGTGGGACCATGCTTGGTAGAGTTTTCGTCCTCAAACTAATACCCAACAAGGTTGATAGTTGGTTATATCCCACTAGTTAGTTATATTCCACTAGTTAGTTATATCCCACTAGTTAGTTATATCCCACTAGCTTTAAACCACAGTAGTTCGAATTATGCCCTGCATGAGCCCTTTAGAGTACTTTGCTCAGATTTTAACATATTGCACCAACTAACTTCCGATTTTTCTTCAATTAACGATCTTACTCATATTAAGTCCCTAATTCTTACCTATCTAACTCATCACAATTCTATGTGGTTTTCCTCGAAATCTTTCTACTATTTTCCCTGCAAGCTCGGTCCTATCTCCACGATCGAGCCGTACGTTGGGCGGGAGGTGGGTTGCATCACGTGCAACGGGATTCGAGAAAAAAAAGAACCAAGCAAAGTTCTACGATTATCTAATGGGTGTAGGTTGAGTAAAATAAGACTACTAGATTAGAATGGAAGTTGAAAGTTTGGTTCCCAGTTTAGGCCTCTAAGAGCGAAAATCAAAAACCGTTTTTGCACGGATTCGATGCGATCTTGGTGAACTCCATACTGAGGACCACAGATACATGATCCGTACTCAAGAACAAGCCGAGACGTAAGAAGTCACAAGTGCACAACATGAATATACGCTTTACTCCTTGGGTAATTTTTTTTCTTGACAATTAAATTAAATTATTATTTTATTCCCGCATTGCTCCTGAAAATACGATTTATTTTGACAATGCTTTGAACATTGTATTTTTTACCAATCGTTCCTAGATCTTTAGCAGGCCTTTTCAAGCTTTTGTATGGAACGGTAAAGTTTTCGTTTCATCTATCTTTCACGGCGCACCAGGAAACTTAGTAATAAGTTACATTGAAGAAAGTCTTGCTTTTGTTCTTACACAATTTATCTCTAATGCACAATAAAATGCAGGGACTGCAACGGCTATAAATTGTATGCACTAAAATAAAAAATAATCATTGCTAAAAATTTATATACTTAAGCAGTTATTAAAGACTCGAATTATTGATAAAACAAGAAAGGAAGGCTAACTTCGGGGTCCGAGGCTTAGAATACCCTCGCAGATCAGTTGCCTCAAAACGTTCTATGAACGCTATTGGATATAGTGGTCCGATTTGATTTTAGTTATGTAAATTGTTTTTAATGTCAAATTAGTAAATTTTTCAAGAATAAATAATTTTGAATGAAAACGAATTACCCACTTTTCCGTTCGTTTCTATGGCTGCTATAGGATATAGTAGTAAAATTTAATTTGAAATTTCGAAATATGTTCAAATGATTATAAAACAGTGATTTCGTAATCTTAGTTGTGGGTCTATAAACTTGGCACTGAGAGGCTTAAGAGTAAATTGCTCTTATTTTAACAAGAGGATCGATTCTATAATGTATGTTTATTTTTGTATCGGCCATAACTGTTTGTCGGTTCCTACAAAAGCTTATCTCTCAATTTTAAAGGTTCCGCTTTCCTTACCTTATTTCCGTTTCAGGTAGTAATAAAGTTGAAAATGGTCGGAATGGTTCCGCTGAACTCTCTTTTCTTTCTTGTTTAAGTGGAAAATTATGGGAAAATAAATTTTTTTGAAAACCTTTTATTTTATTGCTTATCCAATTATATGCTGTATATTCATTTATTATAAAAATCAAGAACATGACAAATCAAATGTCCAAAGCCCTTATACGCTTCAATACAGTAGCTAAAGCACAGGGTGTATTTAAAAAAGACATACAAATCCAAGGTTTTCATAATCATTTTCCTATACAACGCAAATTCTATTGGCACGGTTAACTGCCAAAATGGCCTGTGCTATTTGGGAGGTTGATTTGTTGTTGGTCATCAAAGGCAAAGGTATTCCATAATCGAAAGACTCGTCATAAGTGCCAAAAACTAAGGGCCAAAGCAACAGCGTATTGTTAAATGGGTAAAAGAAAATGGTCTTGTTGTTTTAAGGGTCTGACCTACTTTTTAACGATTATGATAACCTTGCAAACAATATTTAAACTTAGATAGGTCCTGATAAAGCCTAGCGCTTACGCTCCTGGTAGAATTCGCGGATCAGTTGACGTAGATAACGCATCTCGTTGCGCCGCTCAAGCAGAATTCGCCGAAGCCCCTCGTTCTCCTGGGCTAACTCCTGCTCTTCGCCCATTACGTGCTTCATTTCAAGCTTTTTTTTCTGTCTGTAGCGCGTAGCCGCATTTTTGTTCTGCTCCTTTTTCCGGATCTTGCGATCTTCTACGCCACGGCCATAAGCACGGGTGCGCTTCTTTGGGCTATCAACCGGTAAATCGACTGATGAACAAATTGGCGAGCTGCTGCTAAGGGGCTCTGGTAGCCATTCTTCATCTGCGTCGACAAGGCTGCCGTTGACTCCACTGCCGCTGCTACTTTCTAACGAGGACGACACTTGAGACTCGCAGTCGTCATTAAACTGGCGCCAGTTTGTTGTCAGTTCCAGCTCCTGAGCACGCATGTTGACAATATCATCGATCATCTGGTTCTTTCGATCAATTTCGTTTCCGCCCACCCAGTTGTTGAAATTAAAAGGTGTGTCGGCTGGAGCTGTCTTAGCGTCATTGGTAAAGCATTGCTGTGTGAATTAAGCGCCAATTAGTACCGGTGGAGTAGGACACATCCCACTTGACTTACCGCCTTCTCTTCGGCTTTGACGGGCCCTGGATGGGGCAAGTCTGTTGGTTGTTTAGACGCATCGAATTCGGGAGGCGACTGCGGCGGTGTCAACTGTTGAAATATTAGCGATGAGGGATTTCCGAGCTGGTAATTGATGGCAGCAACTAGCGGACCTGTTGTTGTTGCAGCTTTGGTTAGAGGTATTATCTGTCGTCTGACCACATCAATTTTATCTTGATTGTTGTTTGTTTCATAATCCAAGCAGGTCAGAGGAGCTTTTTGATCCAGAACGCATTCTGTAAGTAAGACAAAAAAAATGTAGGTCAAAGGGCTATAAATATTTTCTGAAAGCCTTGCTTGCAAAATATTTAGGGAATGTATTTGAAAATAAAGTAACAAATTTCCAAATGTGTCTGTCAATCTGTTTTTATATTTTATGCCCAATGTGGTGCAATTGTATATATACCGGAGGAGAATGCCACAAAGTCACCTATAGTATGGTCAGGGTGTTTAGACAAATCGATTTTGTCATATCTGTCTATCCGTCGTTCTGTATGTTTACAAAGAGATCTCAAGAATGGTAAAAGCAAAATACATTTAAATACATTTTCATAAATTAACAATCCCCACACAAAGTCTAACAAATCTAGAATCTCCTTATTACAAATGAATACTTACGTAGTACCCACGAAGATCGAGTATACAATTTTTGTCAGGCTCCCCCTAACACTTGCAATCTGCAGTTATATAACAAATCTTAATACAGCTAAAGTTTTTAATGGGAAACCATTTGTGTGGAAAATATATACCGAAATTCATGCAGATCGGATAATTCTGAACGGGTTATGACTAAATAAGTCATATTCTGAAATTTAGTTGAGTTCCCTTCTTATATACGATATTCTCTGGTTCAAATTATCAGAATTAAACAACTAAATGTTCTTACTGCCAAGTTTACAGACTGTTAAATTTTGATTTAAGAGTCTTTCAAATAGAGCGGGTAGATGTTAACAACATAAGAATTTGTGTTTTTACGTTTAACACACGGAATTGGAGCATTAATTTCTACCGATCCCTAGAAAGCGCACAATAAATATAAAAAGTTTACAATGTTAATAACATCGATCCGCACTATTTAAAAGACCCTTTATATCAAGAAAGAAAAAAAGAAAAAATACCTTTATTCGCAAATAATCTGATAGCTTGTTGTTAGCGGATGTACATTTTGCATATTTATTGTGACCTTTGTAATTAACTAAACAACAGGATCGATAAAAACTCATGCTCCAATTACGTAAGAACAAAAAACTCTACTTTGAAAATTGTACAGATAAAACTTGATGTAAAATGACAAATTGTGAATGCGGTGGGCGTGGCACCGACAAAAAAAAAATGAACTTCATCTGCGTATATAAGGAGAATCTGCACTGGTAATATGGTTCTCTAGTTCCTAAAGCTTGAGAGATCCGTTTGTTGACATGGTTATATGGACTCAGCTAGTCATGCTGATCAATAATATATATACTTGACGCGGTCTGCCACGCCACTTAAACTTCATAAACCCTTTACCCTTTGGGTACAGTGTAACGGTGTATTTTCAGGATAGATCCGCACGGTTTTTTGAAAACCCATAAAGGTTATTTCGATTAAAAAGGTTTGCTACTAAGTGCTGTTAACATACCAGATACCAGAAAAAATGAGCGGACGTATTACCCAAAGGGTAAATGGTATATGAAGTTTGTGCAAATGTATGTAACAGGCAGAAGGAGGCGTGGCAGACCCCACGCCATATAAATATATATATTCTTGATCAGCATGACGAGCTGAGTCGATATAGCCATGTCCGTCTGTCCGTCCGTCCGTCCGTCCGGATGAACACACGGATCTCAGCAACTGTAAGAGCTAGAAGAACCGTATTACCAGTGTAGATTCTTCTAATACTGAGTAAATTAGAGTTTATTCTTTTAAGTCGGTGCCACGCCCACGCCCACCGCCCCCGCAATTTGTATTTGAATTTTTGCACTGCCCTGCACTGCACAATTTTCAAGCTAACATTTTTTTTAAAATACACATGCAATTGGAGCATCGATTTCTACCGATCCTGAAAATTTCATCAAGATTGGTTAATTAGAAAGCGCACAATAAATACCTAAAGTTTACAGGCGCTAAACACAAAAAAAATGTTTATTTGCGCAAACAAACGGTAATTCGCTTGCGTTCGGTGGTTGATTTTTCTCGGAAGTGCCGCTGCAGCTGCGCTGCCACTACCTTCATAAACATATGTATGAATGTGCGTCTTCAATATATTTATACTGTATTAGCTGTCGGTTCAAAAAGTTTGGGTTTGTCGAATGGTTACGACGTTCGACTTAAAACGCGAAGATCTTGGGTTCGAATCCCAGACCGGACTCGGTGTGAATATATATATTTTCTCCCATCGTTCCTATGTCAGCTATATGATATAGTGGTCCGATTTTGATGATACTTTTAGGATATGTTAAAATAGTCATAATATAGAGTTTCCTAAAAAATAAATTTATTAGTGTAGTGTTCCTATTACGGCCTTTCCGACATATACTACCTGCAACAGAAAGAAGGGTCCGTGCAAAGTTTCAGCCTGATAGCTTTTAAACTGAGAGACTTTTGTACATAGCAACCGACATACGGACCGACGGACAGACATGGCTAGATCGACTCGGATGGTGAACATCAAACAAGCCGTTTAAACATTTGTTCTTAAAACGTTCTTTGATGTATTATGATGGTGTTGTATTTTTATGGCATTACATTAAGACGACGACGAAAAATCGAGCTGATTTCGGTCGTCGATGTCGTTCAAATGTGCGACGGGCTACCTTACGTGACTGACGACCAGCGAGCAATAGATAACGCTAATAACGGTGTTGGTATGTCTGAATTATAATCCAGGATGACAGATGATGCACGACAGATTTATAGATGTAGAATGCAGCGACTTTGTATACGCCTAAACAGAACAACAGTGAGCACAAGATAACGATCATGAGCGAATGCGTAGACGTAACGCTGCTGTATGTTTTGTAAGTGCAAAGCATTTGTCCGTACTGTGAGGCATTCAAATACAGTGGTGAATCTTCTAGGATACAATAAAAATATTAATCTATGTAACGGACAATGATTCAATAAATTTGTTGACAAACGTTCCAATATACAATTATTTTTTTAATGACCTTTGGCGCAACGCATATTGTACAAGACAATGTCATGCCCACTTTCAAGGAAATTCATATTTGGCTGAAAATTTGTAGGCATGTGGTTTAGAATCAGGAGACGGACATTGGATTTTTTTTTACATTGGAACGGGAAAGTGAATACCAGGAATATGATTTAGTAGTTTAAACGAATGTACTTATGTTGAATCCCCAAAATATCGAAGTTTATGATACATTAATGAAGGCAACCGATGATGGAAATGGTAGTTTTTATTCCTTGGATGCCCATGGGGGAACTGGTAAGGTATTACTTATGTCAGTAGTTTTAGCAAGTATTCGTACGAGATCCAACGTTGCGGTTACAGTTGCTGGAATAGCAGCCACATTGTTGGTACCGTACTGCTCATTCAGCAGTAACATTGTTGTTAAATCTTCAAACTATTGAAGAACCAACATACACGTATATTGGCCAAAGTTTTATCAGAATAAAAAAATCTTCTGGGACGAATGCACAATGGCGCAATGGTGTATTGAAAGCACTTTACATCGAGATAAAAAAAATTGTCTGCCGATTTTCACCAAACATGGCCTGTAATTTAAGAATCAACTACTCCCCACGATATAAACGCTTGCCTCAAATTATCAAGTCTATGGCACTATGTAAAACAATTTCAGCTGATAACAAACATGGGAGTTGCATTGTTGAACCATACATATCTTAACATACCTGTCGATGAATCGAGCGGATTGATATCCTAATTTCTGTAACTTTGTCTCATTAGCTCATCATGTTAATCAAGAATATATATACTTTGTGGAGTGTGCCACGTCCATTCTGTCTGATTCATAAATGTGCACACATTTAATATACCCTTTAACCCTTTGGGTATAGGGTATGACAATTGCTTACAGAGCACAACTTAAAAATATTTAAAAGAAATAATTGATTAATTTTTATACCCTATACCCAAGGGGTAAAGCGTATATTAATTGGTGCCAAAGTATGTAACAGGCTGAAGGAGGCGTGTCAGATTCCACAAGATTAATATATTCCGTGAAAAAGCTAGAGGAACCATAAGACCAGTGCAGAATCTCCTAATACGTTTTTATATTTTAACTACACAATTTGCATTATAGGAGCATGAATTTCCGATGAAGTTTGGTTAAATGAGAAGCGCAATAGAAATATTTGAAATCTACAGCCACTAACAACAAGCTATTTTTTATTTGCTCAAATATGAACATATGAATGTATTTTTGTACCTTGAAATATTTATAATTTCGATTTATTGGATTTTGTCTTTTTTCAATCTTGAATTATTTCGAGCGGCGCTTAAACCCACTGTAATGTTCTTACTTACTTGAGACGGCGCCGCTATAATTATACGAAGTGGAATCAAGTTTATCGAGCTGGCTGTGCTGTAGGCCGAATAAGTACAATGCGCTAGGATGCATCATACCAGCCCAATGGGCGACCTCTCGGATACCGCTGCATACCTGCCCACCAGGCACATCTTAATTGAAACTTAATTCGAAGAGGTTTTGCAAAGCCTAGATAATAGGTACATCTTTGGCGGCCCCATAGGCAGTGTACTGATCAAATGCATCGCCCTATTGGCCTACTGACCCAAGATTCCGATCACTGTAGACTTCTTCATCTTGAATGGAATATAGTGAACACCCTGGACAATAAGAGGAAGTTGTTGGGTAGCAACACCATCATCGAGAGGTTCAAATCTTGGCTGCTGGCATCAGCGAACCTCAACCGGATACCCTAGAAGGCAACGACAACGCTATCCAAGGCAGAAGCAAGGAAATCTACAGCGCAGCAGGAATAGCTTCCCCCCGAAGTTCTTAATCTCCGAGAACACAAGAATCCTGCATCTGTAATCGCCGGAGATAGCTGCGTCTTAAATGGTTCTCCACTAGGAACCCGAGCCTCTAAGGAGCTGAAGGGGTTGCTAAGGCAAACTTTCTCAAATTTTTCCCTTAAAATCGTCGACACCCCTTGAAGGATAGCAAGTCTTTATGTTATAGGTCTTTAATATATGCTTGCAGATCGGACATTTTTGCAGTCATTTTGCCAAGATTGGCGAACCCGAAGCTAATGTCGCCTCCTATCGCCCGAGCTTACTGGCCATACTCTTCAAAATATTCGGAGCAACTCCCGGGCAATGCCCAAGGCTAGTGGATCCATCATGAAACAAAAAAAATACTGCTGCTCCGTTGTGCTTAACGTCTAACAAGCATTTAAAAGAGTATGGCACCAAAGGCTCCTCCACAAGGCTTAAATGGTCCTCCACAAGTCATACTTTGCCCTGCTCAAATCATACATCAGAGACAGAAAAAAAAACAATGTCAGATGCGGCTATGCCAAAAGCTCAACCAAACCAATCAGAGCCGGAGCCACAGGGTAAATATGGCTGGGTAAAATTTAAGACAAATATGATCCACGTGGGCATAAAAGGAATCTAAATTTAGAATCCAATAGTTTTTGATAAAACACATTTATACAAATTATGCATCGGGCGATGCGGAATAAATTCATAAACCTTATCTGCCGAGATACAGAAGGTACATAAGGACTCTAAATTAAAAATGCAGAACAGAAACGCTAAATAAACAGTGCTTAAAAATTGTCGTGTTGATATCATAGAGATAGAAGAGAATCTCCATATGTCTTATGGATCGAGTCATCACATTTTGGTTAAGGTTTTAGGTATGAAACGTGTCAAAGCTGGACTAGTACCAAAAGACCTGAATCTGTTGACGAACCTAGAGTCCTCGCTCAGCCATCGTATTCGCCAGATTTGACTCCCTGTGATTTTTTTCGCTATGAGTCCATGTATGTCATTAAAACTCATTCGCTGAAGGCATCCCAGCTGAGGCGTATAACAAGTGTATGGATAATTGGATCAAGCGTATTGGCTCAAAAGGAGCCTATTTTTAAGGCGATACTAAACATATGTATTAAAATATGTGGCAATTTTTTAGACCCTGTACCCAAAGGGTAAAGGGTATATTAAGTTTGTGCAACAGGCAGAAGGAGGCGTGGCAGACCCCACAAAGTATATATATTCTTGATCAGCTTGAGGAGCTGAGTCGATATTTTTTTTTTGCTTTTGATTTATTTTGCTTATAACCAAATTTGTACAGGGTCTGTAACAGTCGGGAAACTCGAGTGTAACGTTCTTACTTTTTTTTTTTTTTAGTCCGGGTCAAATCAGATCAGATGCTTTAAAGAAAAGTACAAACATCTAATATTATAGTGGTTTCCATGATATCTGTCAGGTTATTTGATACTTATATTATTCAATTACAAAGAGCGATTGCTTCTTATATTGGTGCAACCTTCGAAAAGCAATTTAACACCTGTTTTGCTCTGAAAATTGACCCAGACACACCCTTGAGCCCAAACCTGTCTACCTATTTCTAGTTTGATGATCTATGTACTATATGCATGCATCCAACTCTGCTCGTGAGTAGCTGCTCTTGAACTGCGAAACGAGAAAACTATAACTGCATTCATTGATTTACATAAAAAACATGTCTACTGTTGCCACACTAACTCCAAAGTTATTGGAATTTGAATATAACAAATATAACGAGTCAACCAGACTAGGCTATATATATATTTATGGGGTATATTTTTATTTACATTGCGATTCCAGAACGGCGGATAAAAATAGATGCATATGAAGTTGTCTTTAACTTTAGAAATACAAATTTAATTTAATCATTCTTATATCGGTATACATAAATTTAAATATTATCTGCCTGCACATATGTATATAAAGTTCGTTTTTCGATACCAACTAAACAAGTTCTTAGAGTACAAACAACTATATTAACTATATTGAAAATAATCTTTTGGGTTTATAAATCCAGCATATATGTAGGTTACTTTTAGGTTATATGTAGGTTACTTTTTGATAGATGTCTTTCTTTATAAAGGGTCTTTCAAATATAAAATATAAGTTAATAAAAAACATACCCTATATTTACATTTAAATTTGCATCGGTACTTTAAATTAAAGTCAACTAAGAATGGCTAACTGTACCCTTGCAGACCAATGGTACCAATATGTTCTGAAATCAGTAGTCTATGGTTTATATATTTATCCCATTGGAAATAAATTTACAAATCCGACTAAAGAATGACATGCTTGTATATGTTTATAATATTTCCAATGTTAACGTATTATATATTATTTATAATTTATTATTATTTATTATATGACGGGCGCAATCTAGACAGTGGCTCAACCTTGACGATATTTCCAGTGTATATAATTTAGGGTCACACTCAGTGTTGCAAACATCTAGAAAAAATGTAACATATAGAACCCAATGTAAGGCTATAAAAAGTCTTGCTAGTAGTCGTCCCCAAAATCGTTCCAATCGATAATCCAGTCAAGAGCTATTTAATTTAAAAATTTTCAGGCAGTAAATACTTTTGTGACACGTACTTAAGTAGACGACAGTCCATGGTAATGTAATCTTTATTTTTATTTCTATATATATATTTTAGGAAAACGCGATTAGCAACAGCCTTGATAGATAAGTGGCAAATAAATGTGCATATTGGATTTCCTAGAAAACCACAAAATATTATTATAAATAAACAAGGAGAAAAAAATAAAAACCCTATTGGACATTTATATAAATTTTGGGGAAAGAAAAATCTTTCTACCCTTGCAGATGGTATTGTTATTTTGACCAGACATTTGCAACGCAGTGAAGGAGACACCTCCGATCTAATCATGACCATGATACCTAAAAAATTTTATTTATTTTTATCCGTATCAGTATTACCAGCCGAGTCGATCCAGCAATGTACGTGTTTTTCAAGATAATTCATGCCCTAAAAAAACCATTCATAGACATTTGAGCCGACTTAGAAAATTAAATCATTAAAGTTAACAAACAATATTGAATTAAATATTACAATGGTTTTGGTATTTGACCGTATTAACACGGTCAAAAAAATAGCCAAAGTGTCAAAAGCCCATTTATACAATTAAAATAAATTTTATAAACACCGAACTGAAATTAAAAACAACAAAACCATAAAAATATTTAAAAGCAAGTGGATGATAAACCTGCTCGACCAGAAAATCATCTCGTGTGCATAAAGAGCAGTGCCCTTGTCAAAAAATTTCAAAGAAACCTTTTTCTCTATATAAAAGAAACATTATAACATTTCGTATTCCATGTTTGGAATCTTGTTTTCATCGATAATAGATTTTCCTTTTTTTCTTAAAAAGACGAAGTAATTTATAACTGAATAATACACACAGAAAATAAGTTTAAAAAATTAATAAGTTTAAAATTATTTTAAACAAGAAAGGAAGGCTAGCTTCGGTACCCGAAGCTTTAAATACCCTTGCTAGTTGCTTTTAAATCGTTCAATCGTTTGTATGGCAGCTATAACATAGGATATAGTAATCCGATTTTTGGCTTTTAAACCGGTTTCTAAAACGGCTTTAATGTCTACGGAATCTATATTTCTCAAGAATGAATAAATAAAATAGTCATAAAATATGTTAAAATAGTCGTAAATTAATTAATTATCTTGAAAAATGGCGAATTTATGGCACTTTTTCCCAATCGTTCCTATGGCAGCTATGTGATGTAGTGTTCCGATTCCGGCCGTTCCGACTTATATACTACCTGCAACAGATTGAAGGGTTGGTGCAAAATTTCTGCCCAGTAGCTTTAAAACTGAGAGACTAGATTACATAGCAACCGACAGACGGACATGACTAGATGGACTCGGCTGGTCATGCTGATCAAGAATAAATATACTTTATAGGGTCGGAGACGTCTTCTTCGCTGCGTTTCAAACTTCTGGTCTCATTATAATACCCTGTGCAAGGGTTTAAAAAATGGAATTGAAAAAATACAGATTTGTTTATGTACTTATATGGGTGCAATAAGCATATCGTTGTACTATATGCGATAAAATTGTATATTTATGTAACCATTCGATCAACCCAAACTTTTTGAACCGGCAGCTAATACAGTATATATAAATATATTGAAGGCGCACATTTATACATATGCATATGAAGGTAGGGGCAGCTGCAGCGGCACTTCCGAGAAAAATCAACCACCGAACGCAAGCGATTTACCGTTTGTTTGTTTCTAATTAACCAATCTTGATGAAATTTTTTAGGATCGGTAGAAATCTATGCTCCAATTAGATGTGTATTTAAAAAAAAATTTAGCTTGAAAATTGTGGAGTGCAGGGCAGTGAAAAAATCCAAATACAAATTGCGGGGTGGTGGGCGTGGCGCCGACTTAAAAAATAAACTCTAATTGCGTCAGTATTAGGAGAATCTACACTGGGAATACGGTTCCTCTAGCTCTTACAGTTGCTGAGATCCGTGTGTTCATCCGGACGGACGGACATGGCTATTTCGACTCAGCTCGTCATGCTGATCAAGAATATATATACTTTGTGGGGTCTGCCACGCCTCCTTCTGCCGGTTACATACATTTGCACCCTTTGTACCCTTTGGGTACAGGGTCTAATAACAAATTCCTGAACATTCTTATTTACAATTAATTTTTTATGTATCATAAGCAGGATACTAACCATAGGCTTCCATAAATGTATATGTACTCATTTTTGCGGCAGCAGTCAATTTTATACAGTGAAAAGTAAGATAAAAAATTCGTGTCTCAAGTTTATGAATAAGGCAGTAGAAAAATGTAAAATGTAAATTTGAGCTACAAAATATCGCAAACTAATCTTAAATATTTACGAAATTAAAAAGAAAAAAAAACAAATTTTAAAAGTAATGATATAAATAATTTTGTATTTTATATAGATATTTTAAAATATTTGCAATAGAAAACGTAAAAAATCACAGAGTCAATTTTGAATGTACGATCAAATAACAATTTACAAATAATAAAAATCTTAAAAGCAGAGGCTAACACTAAATTAAAACAAATTTTCAAGAGTTTTCAAAGATAAAAACTAAATGCGGTGGTTGTTGTCCTTCGTATGTCGTGTCATTCAATTCCTGTGTGTACCAGTAGAATCCAACTGCTGCCGCAAAATAAAAGCGTGGTCGGACAGTTTGATAGCCTTAGCTTTAGCGTCGTTTCACCAACTTTTGCGAATTAATCACAATTTCACGGTTCCACATGTAACGGTATCCACAGTGTGGTATCATGCTCACAAATTCCTTAGTGAAATTAATAAATTTCTTAAGAATTCGCAGAGGTTTCGTGTGTTCGTCTATTTTCCTGGACCTGGCTTCATATAGTTAGCACGCAATTACCGCCTTAAAGCGGACTCGACTTGTTTTTAGGTCCCGCCGCGAGGGGAAATCGTTAGGGCTTCGGTAATAAGCTGAAAATTCACTTGGCACACTTGGGAGTACACATGGAAAAGTTAAGCGTTGGTCTAAAATATTAATTTCTTCAATTTATTTTTATTGCATCGCCATACTTTCTTCAATAAGAGTATTTAAGAATATATTTCTGTTTTAAAGACGCCAATACGTGTGAATCTATTGCTGTTACTGCTGCTTGTTTTTTAATTGTTTTTTTGCTTTGGACAGTTTTCTTTGTGTTGTGAATGTTGACGAACAAGGCGCAGATGCTGAGAGTCACGTCGGCGTGTGAAAAACGAAGTCAGGTTTCAATCCGAACGCTCACGTCTGAATAACGATTTGAACTGACATCGAACCGCAAAGTGAGCAAGGTTTTTACTTTCACAGCTCAGAATGAGCAAGTATTGTTAAAAGAGTAGGAAAACGGCAAAAGAGAGCGCGCCCTGCAATACGTCCAATCTTTTGCTTTGTTTTGAGTCAGAGATGGTATCAGCGGCGATCACAGTGGTGCGTTGTTAACCAGATCATTCAATTTGATTGAATTTGTATTTGTCATATTAGCATAAGAGGTGAGATAATAATGTACAATTAAATTCAGATTAAAATTCATTTAGTTAGATAATTCAATAAAACACGTAAAAATAATCTTATAAAAATGCCCACACAATCTCTAAAAATTTTTTTACACATTTTAAAATATAAACATAAACGAAAAGCGAAGTTTTAATAACGTAATAATAATACAAATTTTATTAATAAAAACACGTCTCAAACCACGGTATCTATCGTCCGTATATTTTGTAAAAAGTATTATCAATTATTTACTATGTAAGCTCTGACACATTAAAACCAGAATAGTAGCTTATGAAAATGTTTACATAAAAACATTTATTTATTTTATATATTATTTATTTGGTTAATTCTGCAGACAAAAGATATATTTTCAAAGTTCACTTAATCTCTATCGTCTCATGTTAAAAGTATTTATAGAAACTTAACTTTGACGTTGCAAATAACGAAGGCTAATTAATCTGGATAATTAAACATATTAATAATGCTCAAAAAATATGCTCAAATATGTATATCCCAATATAATGAAAATTTACATGCAAAAGCGATGACTAAATGTATCATGATCGAAGCACTTTAAAAACCCGGGATTATTTCCTGGCTAAAAAACTTTGGAAACAAATTCGAATCGTATAAAACGATCGACAGAAAAAAGAGAGAAATATTACATTTTTTTGAAAAGAGATACAAACAGCTATCATCGCAGAAAGTCATTTAAATATTAGTTGAATATCATGAATGAGTTTAAGAACACACTAATAATAAGCAGCTGATTGATATTTGTGAAACATCTTCAAATTCAGCTGAGGAACAGCAAGAGACTGCAAAGAGCGATTAAAAGAGAGTCAGAATCACTCGCTTATTGCGTGATCAAAGTGAGCTAAGCGAGCAGCTCAAAAACTGTTTCGATTTCATCTCTTTTTTTCGGCGGCTTTGTTGTTGGCATGTAATTGGCAACTATCGCATTGGCTTTTATGCCATATTAATAAACATGAATTACCAGCACGGTGAAAACAAATGGGACAAGTTTTGATATACACAAACAAAAATGTCAGCAAAAACATCAACAAAACAAAGTAAATCTCGATCCGGTTTCTCAAATGAAGCAACCAATGAAAAAATGTGGTGAGTTTTAGATGAAATATGATTGAATTAAATAGATAAATAGATAACTAGCTGTAATGTTTACTACAAAAAGCAAACAAATATATATGTATATATGGGGACTTCTAAGTTTAGCAAGCGTTCAAGGTTCAACTGCATTCTGAATTAAACGGTACTCTTACAGTGCCACTTTTCTAGCTTTCTAAACCTTTTTAAATTTTTCAATAATTAATTTTAAATAACGACTATTTCTATAACATCTTTAAAATATAGTGTTTTGATTTCGAGGATACTTTTAGGATAGTTCTATGTAGTCCAGTGTGTCACTAGACAGTAGTGTTCAGATTCCGACTCATATACTATCTATAATTAAAACAAGTAAAAACGTTACAGTCGAGTTTCCCGACTGTTACAGACCCTGTACAAATTTGGTTATAAGCAAAAAAAATAAAAAATATTATATTCACAAGACGCACATTCATACATATGTACGAGTATGTGAAGTTAGTGGCAGCGCAGCTGCAGCGGCACTTCCGAGAAAAATCAACCACCGAACGCAAGCGATTTACCGTTTGTTTGCGCAAATAAACAGATTTTTGTGTTTAGCGCCTGTAAACTTTAGGTATTTATTGTGCGCTTTCTAATTAACCAATCTTGATGAAATTTTCAGGATCGGTAGAAATCTATGCTCCCTTACCCTTTGGGTACAGGGTTTAATTTACCCTTTACCCTTTGGGTACAGGGTCTAATTAGGATATGTGAAGGGTCGCGATACCAACTATTCTGTGGCCGAGTTTTAGGGGTCTTGATCTCTCGAACCAGTTGATAAGCTGGTAGGAAAGTTACACAGTTTCATTCCTGGGTTATTTGTTTAGAAACATTACGTATTTAAGCATCAATGATTTACCCTCTTTACGGTTGTTTGTAATACCTTCTTCAATGAGCTTTTTGAGAACTGTGTCTGTTCACTATTGCAATACATTCTTCGACACATCACAGCCGCCTTTTTGGAATTTATTTTTATGTGGGATTCGACTTAATGTAATAGTATTCAATACAAACAATAATTAACAAGTAATAACGTTAGTCGAGTTTTCCGACTGTTACAGACCCTGTACAAATTTGGTTATAAGCTAAATAAATCAAAACCAAAACAAGAAAGGAAGGTTAGCTTCGGTACCCGAAGCTTAGAATACCCTTGCAGACTAGTTGCTTTCAAACCGTTCAATCGTTTGTATGGCAGCTATAGAATATAGTAATCCGATTTTTGGGTTTTTAAATTTCTAAAAAGGCTTTAACGTCTATGAAAACTGTTTTTCTCAAGAATGAATTAATTGTCTTGAAAAACACCAGAGTTATGCTCAATGACCCATTTTCTCCCATCATTCCTATGGCAGCTATAGGATATAGTAGTCCGATTTTGATGGAACTTTCAGGATATATAAAAATATTCATTTATACAAGTTTCGTAAGAAAGAAATAAAATATTTTTAAAGTTGGCGGATTTATGGCACTTTTTCCCAATCATTCCTATGGCAGCTATGTGATGTAGTGTTCCGATTCCAACCGTTCCGACTTATATACTACCTGCAACAGATTGAAGGGTCGGTGCAAAGGTTTAGCCCGATAGCTTTAAAACTGAGACAGAAAGACGGACGGACAGACAGACATGGCTAGATCGACTCGGCTCGTCATGCTGATCAAGAATACAGTTTATAGGGTCGGAGACGTCTCCTTCACTGCGTTACAAACTTCTGGTCAAAATTATAATACCCTCTGCAAGGGTATACAAATATATATTTACACCGAGTCCGGTCTGGGACTCGAACCCATGATCTTCATGCTTTCAGTCAAACGTCGTAACCATTCGACTACCCCATGCTTTTTGAACCAGCAGCTAATACAGTATACATATATTGAAGGCGCACATTCATACATATGTATATGTAGGTAATGCGTTCTTAGAGCACTTCCGAGAAAAATCAACCACCGAACGCAAGCGATTTACGGTTTGTTTGAGCAAATAAACAGATTGATTGTGGTAGCGCCTGTAATTTTTGGGTATTTATTGTGCGCTTTCTAATTAACCAATCTTGATGAAATTTTCAGGATCGGTAGAAATACGAGTATATGCTCCAATTGCATGTGTATTTTTTTTAAAAAAAATTTTGCTTGAAAATTGTGCAGTTCAGTGCAAACATTAAAATACAAATTGCGGGGACGGTGGGCATGGCACCAGAAGAAAAAAATAAACTTCATCTGCGTAATAATTACGAGAATCTGCACTGGTAATATGGTTCTTCTAGCTTTTACAGTTTCTGAGATCCGTTCGTTTATCCAGACGGACAGACGGATGGACGGACGGATGGACAGACGGACATTGCTATATCGACTCAGCTCATCATGCTGATCAAAAATATATATACTTTGTGGGGTCTGCCACGCCTCCTTCTGCCTGTTACATACATTTGCACAAACTTAATATACCCTTTACCGCTTGGGTACAGGGTCTTAAAACTATTATATAATTATAATCAAAATGTCTTTTGCCAAAATAACAACCGTGACTTAGATAATTTGCTCAAAACTTTAAACTAACAAATTTAACGGTGAAATTTTATTTCAATGTAGTAGTTTTAATAAAAACGCTATCAAATATGGAAAATGTAATACTTCGAGGTACAAACTGCCACACAGCGACTTGGCATGGACTTCACCAAATGTGTGGGGAAATTATGCTTCAAGTAGCTTTTACAATCTCCCATAGTTTAGAAACATTAGTAAGATGCTTTTCAGGGAAAACCAAATTTACGTTGGCCAACAAATTTTCGAACCAGTTGAGATCGGGAGACCAGGGGGTCCTTTCAAACTTCCTTATGCCTTTATTACAATACCACTTTTTTGCCATTGTGCTCACTTGCTTTGGCTCCAATGTCTTGCTGGAAGTCCCGAATCGATAGCATATCAAAGCTTGCATTGCACAGCATGGTTTCTTGCATATTTGTGACTTGATTTTTTTTTAACAGTCCTTTTAATTCGTTTTTATTATAAAATACTATTATGAAATAACCAAGACGCTTGTTCACTGAACTCTAAAAACTTACCGTCAACTTTCAGGTCAAAGATCTCCACAACTGATTCCTCTTCACTAAGGAGCTCCATGGAGGTTTCCTCAATCAAGTTAAGGGATACCTCGTCGCAAACAAGTTCAATACCTGCATAGTTGAAATTTTGTAGTATACATAGCACACGACAGAAAGGGTACAAATACCATTCGCAAAGTTATCTTCGTAGATCCACTCATCATATGTTGGCTCACAGAGCGAAAACAGTTCGGAAGCTATTCCATATGTTGGTGAAGGCGGCTCCCGCTTGAGGTCCCAGTACAGCTCCTTGGGCAACTCTAAACTCTCCATAGTTAGTTGAAAAGAAGCCTCCATTGTCGAAATCAAAATCAGAAGTTACAGGTAATATTGTTTTAGTTGCGAAAGTGAAATCCGGTCCGGAGAATGCAAAAGGTTGGTGTTCCTCAATTTCTTGTTGTTGTGAGAATGCCATGTTGGCACTAGGTGAAAATTGGTTTAAAAACATATAAAAATCAGTTTTTTGAGAATATATGTATTAATTGCTTAAGCAGCCCTTAAAATGTGTAAAATGTGTAACGAGTATTAAAATTAAATGGACTGCAGCGTCATGCTGATAAGCACCCGACACCCCCTTCAATTACACAATCTAAATAATTTCGTAAGTATGTGAAAATCAAATGCTTATTGCACTTGTGGCATGTGCTAACCATTCACATTAATATTGCATAGGCCGCTTGCTGCACTCGCTACTGCGATGAGTCACCTGCGGAACCTGCAGGTCGAGGAGAGACGCTATGCATCGCAAATCCAACTCCAAGCCGTTATTGCGTCAGCCAATTGCTCTGCCCTCCAGTCATTTTAATGCATGCAACATAGCCTTGGTATTGGATTGCCACGTTAACAGGGAGGCCAAAACAAATATTCATGCTAGGCATGTTATACACAAACGCTTGCAGCTCAAAAAAACGTGCAACTTTTGAGCTAAACACTTCATCATATGAGGAAAATCAACGATTTTTTTATATACTCACGTTTGCTTGGGAAGCGTTTTCATTTTGTATGTTTTTTGGCACCTAGGTGCAGGTTGCGTTTGCTTGCGCGATAACTATAGAGCCATCTTTACATCAATATAAATGCCGGATACTTTGGAGAAAATAAATGGACCTCTTTGCGTTTCATTTGGAACGATAATAATGGCTGTTAGATGGAAATCTGTTCGATACTTTGAAAGGTATCGATACAAATAATAAGCATGCGTAGTGATAGTGCAATGAATTAAAATTAGAGGTATTCTTGAAAAAGTTATGGACTGTATGTTAGCGACGAAAATTATAGGTTGAAAATGGAACATGTGGATTTAAATTTTAATTTTGTCGTTATTAGAAAACTTATTTGAACAAAATAAAGAAAAAATATGTAAAGAAAATAAATAAATTATTTTTTATTACGATGTTGGGTAAATCTTAGCATATGGCATATGATGATGGTGAAGCATATGGCATATGTCACAAAAGAACCTTACAAAAAAATTTCCTTTAATTTTGACCAACAGTTTTTAAAAAAATCGGTTTTGCAAACTAACATATGAAAAAATGTTATCAACATTTATGAAAATCAATAATACGAGTGCATATGTCAAGTTACGATAAGCCACCCATATTTTTTTCGACGGAAACTTTATAAAAAAGGATGCCAATTGGCACGCTAGTTAAGAATTGACAAACAAATTTTCGACTTAATATATTGAATGTTTAAACATTCCCCGTTAAAATTGATTGCTCATTTTTGCGTTATTTATGCCGAAATTTCGCAGATTGTGGACATTTTTAGGCATACGTTTCTGCTTATCAGCACTGACAACCCTGTTTGAAGAAAAGGGCTTACTCCTCGCGTTTAGTTAATATGTGTTGGATTGTAATTAAAAGATGTGTGCGCGAGGTTATATGTAGTGTATACATAGCGTATTGTTAGGATATTCGAGTTCCTCGTTTTTGGAACTCTGCACAATAACAAGGGCACCGATTTTTGTGCATGTGACTGGCACGGAAAATACAAAAACAAAGATAGAGGTCAAAAGTGCACATGCCGAGATTGCAAGTGGTGTCCAACGAGGCAAAAAGTCAAATGCGTGGAGCTAGTTTAGTTTTTTTATCAATAAATTTGTACTAAAAATAAGTTGCTACCTGCTACCTGCGCACAAAAATGCTGATTGCTCACTTTTTAATTCCTCCATTGCCATTCTGATAAGAAAGCGGGTTGGTGAGGCAGAGAGAGTGTATGCATCAGCTGTTTAATGTGTTCGATGTGACCAGTGAGTGCTACGATTACGGCTGGTACCCAGCTTCATACTTCGAATAGTTTTATTGGTGGAACTCAAATTACCGTTCAACCTAAATTATTGTTGCAGTCAGAAGACCAGTGTTGTTTGACCAATTGAGTTTTCATTATCTCCAATTGTCGAGGGGTTTTACGATACGGAAGTGCAGCAACTGACGTCTTTATTTAAGAAATGCTCACGAAGACCGTTCCTACCTCTATTAATGTGCGTGTGTGTGTGATTACTATTTTATTGTTCCTGGTGTTTTAATAAATGTGATAAAAGCAAAAAAAAATATTTTAAAGTACATTTATATACGTTTGTTTTTAATTTATTTGATCCGCGATCTGGTTGACATAGTGATGGAAAATACCCAACTCGACTCAATAGTAAAATATTTTGTATAGACATCCTTTCGCACATGGTGAAAATGTTAATTAATAAATACGAAAGCTATCAAAACACAAGCCAAATGTTTCCCCATCAGCAACAGCAGCAGCATCCACTGCAACCCCCGCAGCAGCGGGACTCACTGTCCCCTAACTTCCCGCTTTTCCAGTATGGTACTGGTGCTGCTCTGTTAGCAGGGGTTGCAGAATCCGCTGCAGACCTGCTGAAGGCGGAACGGGAGTCGATCCACTCCGGTCAGTTCATGGTCTCTCACTTTGAGGCTGAGGAGGCGCAGGATGATCTTGAAGACGACGGTGAGGTCAAGATGTTGGACCCTGACGACCCTAGTCTGGATAAGCCGGGAGAGCCGGCCAATACCTGCCGCGACGTGCAACTGTATGTTCCACTGACCGTCGCCCACTTCAGCCGCATGGACCAGGAGTGTGACGATAGCAGCATGAGCATGATCGCCTCACACCTGGAGATCGAGACCTCGCTGACCAAGCTCTTCAAATGCATGAATCTGGCCTACAGGTGAGTCCCAGCCATCGAAGTATTATTTTTTTCCAGCTTTGTTCACGCGTTACCCCCGTGATTTGCGGTAGCTGACAAACAAAAATATAGCTACCCAAAAAGCGTCGGTATTTTTCGACGCGGCGTCGCTGATCGGGTTACTTTGACCCAACATTACCTTAATCGCTTGCCCATCTCCTTCTGGGCAGAACTTCCATTTCAGCAAATTCCAGTGCAATCATTGTGAAAAAAATGTCACAAGAAGAAAGAAGAGTTTGCACTGAAAATCCACATTTCTGCTCTTTTCTTATTATATTTCCATATCAGATTAGTCAAGATCCTTATCAAACAGTTTTTCCTAAACAATCAATCAGGCTGAAATATAAGTTAACATACATACTTTTAATAAATATAAACGCAGTGAAGGAGACATCTCCGACCCTATTAAGTATATATATTATTGATAAGTATTACCAGCCGATTCGATCTACCCATGTCCGTCAGTCAATTAATTCATTCTCGAGAAATACAGTTTTCATAGACATAAGAGCCATTTTAGAAAATTAAAATCCAAAAATCGGTCAACTATATCCTATAGCTGCAAGTAATCGAATGGTTTGAAGGCAAATAGTCTGCAAGGGTATTCTAAGTGTGATGTGAAAATGACCATACGGTTGCGATTATGATCGATAGTGAGTAAACTTGGCAGCCATTTTAAAAAATTTGATGGAGTCGCTCTGTTTGAATCCTCTTTTATCGTTTGGTCTAATTTATTTTTTTAGATCCTGTACCCAAAGGGTAAAGGGTTACGATGTTTAACTGAAAGAGCGAAGATCTTGTGCTTGAATCCCAGACCGGGCTCGTTGTATTAACTTTTTTAGACCCTGTACCCAAAGGGTAAAGGGTATATTAAGTTTGTGCAAATGTATGTAACAGGCAGAAGGAGGCGTGGCAGACCCCACAAAGTATATATATTCTGGATCAGCATGACGAGCTGAGTCGATATAGCCATGTCCGTCTGTCCGTCCGTCCGTCCGGATGAACACACGGATCTCAGCAACTGTAAGAGCTAGAGGAACCGTATTACCAGTGTAGATTCTCCTAATACTGACGCAATTAGAGTTTATTTTTTTAAGTCGGTGCCACGCCCACCGCCCCCGCAATTTGTATATAAATTTTTGCACTGCCCTGCACTGCACAATTTTCAAGCTACAACTTTTTTAAAAATACACATGCAATTGGAGCATAGATTTCTACCGATCCTGAAAATTTCATCAAGATTGGTTAATTAGAAAGCGCACAATAAATACCTAAAGTTTACAGGCGCTAAACACAAAAATCTGTTTATTTGAGCCAACAAACGGTAAATCGCTTGCGTTCGGTGGTTGATTTTTCTCGGAAGTGACGCTGCAGCTGCGCTGCCACTACATATGTATGAATGTGCGTCTTCAATATATTTATTCTGTATTAGCTGCCGGTTCAAAAAGTTTGGGTTTGTCTTGGGTTCGAATCCCAGACCGGACTCGGTGTGAATATATATANTTTTTTTTGCTTATAACCAAATTTGTACAGAGTCTGTAACAGTCGGGAAAGTCAACTGTAACGTTCTTACTTTTTTTTTTAATTTTTTTTTTTTTTCGTTAATAGCCAAAAGCTTACCTCTCCCAAATGGAATCATTTCAAAGGTGTACGACTTCGTTGGAAGGACAAAATTCGTCTCAACAACGTCATCTGGCGCTGCTGGCACATGCAATGTGAGTAACCTTTATACAAAAAGTTGTTCAAACATAACAAAATTATGCTACGATTTTTTAATTAAATAGAGAATAATTAGAATCCTTATCCTTATCATTTAATGACCCTGGCAAAAAACAACACATATTTTTCATGAACCTTACATTTAAACTGAGGCTTATTGATTTTGAAGTTTACTACAATTATATATCAAGGCTTATAAAAATTAAAGTTTTAAGCCTTCAAAAAACGTCCCTAACATTGGGGTATTTTAAATGTCAAAGAAAACATGAATTTGGTTTACCAATATTTTAATGTTTCGATAGCATTGATAGTTTATTGCGTATTTTATTTGTATACCCTGTACCTAACATGAAATGTATATGTACAGACAAGAAATTTACCAAAAGTTACCAAGAGTCTAGTCAAGCCAGTCTTTTTAAACAAGCAGACCTCAGAGATGATATGAGCTAATGACACCAATCTTGTACCCCTTGGGTAATGACTCCCTTGTATAAGGTTTAATATAATTTTAACTAGAAGTTTGTAGCGCAATGAAGGAGACATCGACCGTATAAAGTATATATATTCTTGAGCCGAGTCGATATAGCCATGTCCGTTATTCTGTTTCTCTGCAATCTAATCTCGCAGTTTTAAAGCTATCGGGTTGTAACTTTGCACCAACCCATCTTTTTGTTACAGGTAGTATATAAGACGGAACGGCCGGAACCCATTGGAACGATTAGGAAAAATTGTCATAAATTCGCCATTTTTACAGATAATTGATTGATTCTTTATAAATCACTATCTTAACCCATTCTGGAAGTCTCACTAAAAACGGACCATTATATCCTATAACTGCCCAACTATCGAACGGCTTGAAGGCAATTAATCTGCAATGGTATTCTACGCTTGGGGCCTCGAAACTAGCCTTTCTTTCTTGTTTTGAACTGAAGTCGTTATTCCTTCCGCACTTTCCTGACATATCCGACACTATTTTTCAAACTTTCTACCTCCACAGGTCCTAAAGGAAAATCATAGGATCACTATTTCCTATATCTGCCAAATAAACGATTAACCAGTTTGACGTCGATTAACCTGCAGGGGTATTCCAAGCTTCGGTCCCAAAGCTAGCTTTATTATATTATATTACTAATTTGTTTAACTGATTCAAGGTTATTAAAAATATGTGAAAAATCTCCGACCTTATACAAAAACATCTCGATCACCTAACTTTGTAGCCCCTTCATTTTGTTACAGGTCCGATCAGCCTTAGATATCATAAATCCGTTATTTGTATTCCCTGTACCCAGAGTGTAAAAGGGTTGTTAAATTGCGTTTTTACACCCTGTACCCAAAGGGCAGATGTACGAGGGCTGTTCAAAAAGTATCGCGAATTTTGTGTTTTTTTCAAAAGTTATTTGATTATGAATATCTATTTTGTCCCCTCCAAAATAGTCCCCATTAGATATTATACACTTGTGCCAACGGTTTTTCCAATCTTCGAAGCACTTCAAAAATTCATTTTTTTAATCTTGTTCAGCTCCTCCTTCGATGCCGTCTTTATCTCGTCAAGCGTAGCGTAACGTCGTCCTTTCATGGGCCTCTTCAGTTTAGGGAACAAGAAAAAGTCACAGGGGGCCAGATCTGGGGAATACGGTGGCTGCGGCATCATTAGTGTGTTGTTTTTGGCCAAAAAGTCGCGCACAAGCAACGATGTGTGAGCAGGTGCGTTATCGTGGTGCAAAAGCCAATTTTTGTTCTTCCACAAATCCGGCCGTTTCTGGCGGATTGTTTCGCGCAAATTGCGCATAACTTGCAGGTAATATTCCTTATTTACCGTTCTTCCCTGTGGCAAGAACTCATGATGCACCACGCCCCTGCAATCGAAGAAAACTGTCAGCAAAACTTTCACATTCGACTGAACTTGGCGCGCTTTTTTCGGTCTTGGTTCGTGCGGCAGCTTCCATTGAGATGATTGAACTTTGGTTCCCACGTCATAACCGTAAACCCACGATTCGTCACCAGTTATGACCCTCTGGAGCTTTGGGTCGTCGCGGACAGAGTTTAACATCTCATTAGCAATGTTCATGCGATGCTGTTTTTGGTCGCAATTGAGCAATTTTGGTACGAATTTCGCGGCGAAAAATCGAAGACGATACAAAACACGTGCAAGCAAAGCAGCTGTCAACAATTAAGTGAACATTAAAAATGGCTGAGCTTGTCGGCAAAAGTGAGAGACATGTGTACCAACATAACGCCACAAAAAAATCGAAATTCGAATATACGTAACCCACGAAAATTCAAAATTCGCGATACTTTTTGAACAGACCACGTATGTAACAGGCAGAAGGAGGCGTGGTAGACCCCACAAAATATATATATTTGAACAGCATTTTGTGCTGAGTCGATATCCATGTCCGTCGGTCCGTCCGTCTGGATGAACGAACGGATCTCAGAATCTGTAGAAGTAAGAGTAACCATATTACCAGTGCAGATTCTCTTTTGTTGTATGTCGGTGCCACGCCCACAGCCCCCTAACATTATATTTTTATATTAGTTTTTTTTTTTTTTTTGATAAAGCAAATTATTAATTTTTTATTGTAATATTATTTTTATATTATTTGTTACGAAACCCTGCAAAACTTAAATGTTCAAGTTTAGTTTTCTACAGAATGGCCGCTGAGAACGCACTACCTTCAAAAGGTACCCAAAGACATGTATGTATATGCGCCTTTAATATATACATATATACTGTATTAGCTACTTGGTGGTGCAATAGTACGAATGTGTTTCTCATAACACGCAGGCCCCTGGTTCGAGCCCCAAACTGGGTAGTTCTTGATTAATTTAGTTTATAACAAAATTGCCACAGGGTATTTAACAGTCGAGAAACTCGACTGCAAAGTTCTTACATGTTTTACTTTGCAATGTTTTATAATTTCGATGTATTGGTTTTTCTTTCATTTATTCATTCTTTATATTGTTCGAGTGGCGCTTATAATAACATGTGTACAGGGTATTTAACAGTTGGGAAAATCGACTGTAATGTTCTTACTTGTTTTACCTTGCAATGTTTTATAATTTTGAATTCTTGATTTTTTCTTTTTTTATTCTTAATAAATTTCGAGCGACGCTAAACAAAATTGATGCAGGGAATTGAATAGTCAGAAATCTCGACTGTAATGTTCTTGCTTGTTTACTATATTTTATTAAATAATTATTACTTATCGCATGGTAAACAGACCACTATATCCAATAGCCATAGCAAGAATGGAAAAATTTGGGTTGTTGAGCATAACTGTGGTACTCATTAAAATAATTAACTCTTTCTTCGAAAATAAACTTTTAATAAAGATTAAGGCCTATTTTGAAAACAACTGAGCGCAATTGGTCTGTAAGGGTATTGCAGATTGTTTCCTCCTGCAAACTCATACCGCGTAAAAAATTTTCCATATGTTGTTGGCATTGGGCCCGCACGATTACTCGCGATTGACATTGGTAAACTATTCCAAAATTATAAATGAATTTCAAGTTTTCTTTTCTTAAAATAGCGACATGTGCAAAGACGCGAAAAAAAACTTTAAAATCACACAAATTCTCCCTCACACCCCACAGCTGTCGTTAGCACCTATCTTTGTTTTTTTTAGGAGCAGATGAAATACTTGTGGTTGTCATTTGCTTCTGACATAGGGTTGTCCGGATAGACCGATGAGCGAGCGTTGCCAAGCGGTCCTCTGTCGACATCTTTGATGTACGCTCTTATCAGGGTCCGTAGGCTGTTTCTTGTATAATGTTAGCTGTTATCAGATTCTAGGCTCCGTTTTTTTTTTGATTTGCCGGAAATTATTATTTTATTTAAATTCCATCGGATTTTAAGGTATAAATTAAAACAGAACATATGTTTCCACCTTTGAGTGACATTAGTTGTTGTAAATACATAATAGTGCAAAACCACATGCTCCTCTTAAAATTTTTAAAGTTTTCTTATACTTAATGTTATTTGGCATATATGCATTTACATAAATTCATATCAATTATTACAGAACACGTCATTCTAATTTTGTTGTCAGATACTGCTGTTGAGATTATTCTCTAAATTTTCCGTTACATCAGTTTTCAAAACCTTCATAGCTGTTTCACAAGCCATCGCAACGGTTGCGATTATAATAAGAGCACCCTTATTATTTAAACATCGAAACTAATAGTACCCCTCCGTTATTTTCTACAATATACCCTTTTTCTCTATGAATGTGCCAATACGATCGATCGTATTATGTCCCCTATAAGATGTAAGGGACGAATTTGGTTAAAATCGCCGTTCCTATAAAAATTAGCATTACATTATGTCTATAAAATATAAATTTTCCAAGAATGACTTATTCCTATGGCAGCTATAGGCTATATATATATGTCTATTAAATAATGACTTAAAAATTACCTGCAACAGAAGAAGGGTTTTTGTAATGCTGAAACATTACCGATAGCTTTAAAACAAAAAGACAAGTTTGCATAGGAAAAAACAGACGGGCTAAAACTTTGCACCCTTAAATCTGTTGCAGGTAGTATCGGAATCGGAACACTACATCACAATTTTTTAAGATAATTGATTTATTCTTTATAAATCACTTTAATATAACTATAGTAACCAATCCTAGAAGTATCATCAAAATCGGACCACTATATCCTATAGCCGCCATAGGAACGATGTGATAAAATGGGTCATTAAACATAAATCTGGTGATTTTCAAGACAATTAATTCATTTTTGAGAAATACAGTTTTCATACACATTAAAGCCGTTTTAGAAAATTAAAAACCAAAAATCGGATCACTATATCCTATAGCTGCCATACAAACGATCGGAACGGTTTGAAGGCAACTGGTCTGCAAGGGTATTCTTAGCTTCGGGTACCGAAGCTAGCCTTTCTTTCTTCCTTATGTCATCTTCGGGGAAGCCGCTATCTCTGTATATCTCTTTTTAAAATCTTATCTTTTGTGTTGCTTATTCGTGTGTTTTTCGTACTAAACTGTATTTATGTGTTTTCTACTTTGCAGTCATACAAAAGCGCAGAACCCCGGTCTGCCAATTTGCATCGCCGCTGGACGTTGACATACACAGTAATCCTCAAGTAAGTACCACTCGCAATATCCGCTTCTAAGTTAATGTAGTGCTAACTTAACTCTAAATACCATCTAATCTGATTTGACATAAACTGAAAAAAAAACCTTTGCACGTATTTAAGTACTAATCTTTATTATCGCCTTCAAAATAGGCTCCTTTTGAGCCAATGCAAGTATGGCAACCTTAATCCAATTTTCCATAACCTTGTTATGGAATCCTCGGCTGGGATGATTTCAGCGAATGGGTTTTAACGACTTCAATGGGCTCATGGCGCGTTCCCCGGCGGTTCCATTGCGGATTCGGTGGCTAAACTAGGACTCTCATTTTCACTTCGCCTCCACTCGACGTCGTTTATGCAAAAGATTCAGGTATAGCGTTGACATTAACCAAAATGTGTTTAGTCGATCTCTAAGATATGTGGATATCCTCTGCTCTCTCTCTCTCTGATGCTAACGCGACGATGAGACAAGTTTAAGAAGACATCTCGACCTTCACTAAATGCATTGTGCCACTGAAACACGTGTGTCCGTGACAATGAAGACGTGATTCCATTGGAAACATAAAACTGCTAGATCTATTGTATAAATTGCCAGACAAACTTTTCGCGTCGTAAACAAACAAACATAAGAAAGGTTGTACCAATCGATTCGGTTTGCGCGCGCAGTTTAAATGGACCAGTTGTGCTTTACGTGGTCTGTTCAAAAAGTATCGCGAATTTTGAATTTTCAGGGTTGCGTATATTCGAATTTCGATTTTTTTTTGTGGGGTTATGTTGGTACACATGTCTCTCACTTATGCCGACAAGCTCGGCCATTTTTAATGTTCACTTAATTGTTGACAGCTGCTTTGCTTGCACGTGTTTTGTATCGTCTTCGATTTTTCGCCGCGAAATTCGTACCAAAAATGCTCAATTGCGACCAAAAACAGCATCGCATGAACATTGCTAATGAGATGTTAAACTCTGTCCGCGACGACCCAAAGCTCCAGAGGGTCATAACTGGTGACGAATCGTGGGTTTACGGTTATGACGTGGAAACCAAAGTTCAATCATCTCAATGGAAGCTGCCGCACGAACCAAGACCGAAAAAAGCGCGCCAAGTTCGGTCGAATGTGAAAGTTTTGCTGACAGTTTTCTTCGATTGCAGGGGCGTGGTGCATCATGAGTTCTTGCCACAGGGAAGAACGGTAAATAAGGAATATTACCTGCAAGTTATGCGCAATTTGCGCGGAGCAATCCGCCAGAAACGGCTGGATTTGTGGAAGAACAAAAATTGGCTTTTGCACCACGATAACGCACCTGCTCACACATCGTTGCTTGTGCGCGACTTTTTGGCCAAAAACAACACACTAATGATGCCGCGCCACCGTATTCCCCAGATCTGGCCCCCTGTGACTTTTTTTTGTTCCCTAAACTGAAGAGGCCCACGTTAAGACGACGTTACGCTACGCTTGACGAGATAAAGACGGCATCGAAGGAGGAGCTGAACAAGATTAAAAAAATGAATTTTTGAAGTGCTTCGAAGATTGGAAAAACCGTTGGCACAAGTGTATAATATCTAATGGGGACTATTTTGAAGGGGACAAAATAGATATTCATAAATAAATAAATAACTTTTGAAAAAACACTTAATTCGCGATACTTTTTGAACAGACCTCGTATAGTCAACTATACGTTACAGTCGAGATTTCCGACTGTTACAGACCCTGTACAAATTTGGTTATAAGCAAAATAAATCAAAACCAAAAAAAAAATATATATATATATTTACACCGGATCCGGTCTGGGATTCGCACCCGAACCCAAGATCTTCGTGCTTTCAGACAAACGTCGTAACCATTCGATAAAATATATACATAAATATATTGAAGGCACACAATACATATGTATATAAAGGTAGTGGCAGCGGCACCGGCACTTCCGAGAAAAATCAACCACCAAACGCAAGCGATTTACCGTTTGTTTGAGCAAATAAACAGATTACTTGTGGTTACGCCTGTAAACTTTGGGTATTTATTGTGGGATCGGTATTATCAGGATCGGTAAAAATCTATGTTCCAATTGCATGTGAATTTTTCAAAAATTGTAGCTTAAAAATTGTGCAGTGCAGGGCAGTGCAAAAATTAAAAGTACAAATTGCGGGGGCGGTGGGCGTGGCACCGACAAAAAAAAACTTCAGCTGCGTCAGTATTAGGAGAATCTGCACTGGTAATATGGTTCTTCTTCCAGTTGCTGAGATCCGTTCGTTCATCCAGACGGACGGACAGACGGTCTTGGCTATATCGACTCAGCTCGTCATGCTGATCAAGAATATATAAAACGGCTGTAATGTCTATTAAACAGTGTTTTTCAAGAATGAATTAATTGTCTTGAAAAACACCAGAGTTATGCTTAATGAACCATTTTCTCCCATCGTTCCTATGGCAGCTATAGGATATAGTGGTCCAATTTTGATGAAACTTTCAGGATAAGTTAAAATAGTCATTAATAAAAGTTTTCTAAGAAATAAATAAAATATCTTTAAAAAGGGCGAATTTATGGCACTTTTTCCAATCGATCCTATGACAGCTATGTGATGAAGTGTTCCGAGCTTCGGGTGCCGAAGCAAGCCTTCCTTTCGTGTTTTTTGGTGGAATAACATAAAAACACAAATAAATAAATAAGCGCAATGAATTCGCCATTTTTATACCCTTGCAGAGGGTATTAAAATTTTGACCAGAAGTTTGTAACGCAGTAAAGGAGACGTCTCCGACCCTATAAAGTATATATATTCTTGATCAGCATCACCAGCCGAGTCGATCTAGCCATGTCCGTCTGTCTGTCCGTCTGTCGGTTGCTATGTAAACAGTCCCTCAGTTTTAAAGCTATCAGGCTGAAACTTTGCACCGACCCTTCAATCTGTTGCAGTTAGTATATAAGTCGGAACGGCCGGAATCGGAACACTACATCACATAGCGACCATAGGAACGATTGGGAAAAAGTGCCAAAATTTTGAAATTTTTTAAGATAATTTATTTATTTCTTGGAAAACTCTATTTAATAGCAATTTTAACATATCCTTAAAGTTTCATTAAAATCGGACTACTATATCCTATAGCTGCCATAGGAACTATGGGAAAAAATGGGTCATTGAGCATAACTCTGGTGTTTTTCAAGACAATTAATTCATTCTTGATAAAAACAGTTTTCATAGACAGTAAAGCCTTTTTAGAAATTTAAAAACCCAAAAATCGGATTACTATATCCTATAGCTGCCATACAAACGATTGAACGGTTTGAAAGCAACTAGCCTGCAAGGGTATTCTAAGCTTCGGGTACCGAAGCTAGCCTTCCTTTCTTGTTTCCAATCGTTCCTATGGCAGCTATGTGATGTAGTGTTCCGATTTCGGCCGATCCGACTTATATACTACCTGCAACAGATTGAGAGACTAGTTTACATAGCAACAGACAGATAGGCGGACATGGCTAGATCGACTCGGCTGGTGATGCTGATCAAGAATATATACACTTTATAGGGTCGGAAATGTCTCCTTCGTTACAAACTTCTGGTCGAAATTAAAATACCCTCTGCTAGGGTATAAAAACGAATATTTGTCTCGGCTTGTCCCTGAACTTTTTGCGACTGACGTCGCTGCAGGGACATTGTATCCCAATGGAGTTCTTCGACACCTCCAAGCTCCTCTTTCTTTTTCTCGTACCAGAATACAAGAGGCCTACGAAGTAAACTTTGTATAGAATGATCTTATAGCTTTTCATTTGGTTCCCATGTGATTGTGTTTACTGAAACTGAAAGGGTATAAAAACAAATATTTGTATCGGCTTGTCCCTGAACTTTCGGCGACTGACGTCGCTGCAGGGACATTGTATCCCAATGGATTTTTCGACACCTCCAAGCTGCTCTTTTCTTTTATCGTATCAGAATACAAGAGGCCTACGAAGTAAGCTTTGTAAAGAATACTCTTATAGCTTTTCATTTGGTTCCCATGTGATTGTGTTTACTAAAACTTGGCTAAAACCGAAGCTTTTTAGATCCGAGGTTTTCCCAGGTAAGTTCACAACTTTTAGGCATGATCGTCCTTCCCGGAGGGGTAGTGGAGTATTATTTGCGGTTGACTCCAAATTCCCGACGGAAGAGATTAACTTTCAGAAACTTCATATCGAATTCATTTGCGTAAATGTAATTCCTTCGGGAAATTCTTCTACATTTCCTGTTCTTATATTCAGCCTTCTTCGGACATAATTATTTACTGAAAGCATTAATCTGCTATCCAGTCAGTTTCGAACTTTCTTGCCGACAGGGATCACTTGATTGTCCTTGGTGATTTTATTATATCGGAAGTCAATTAGTCCGATGACATAAAATCAAACACTTTTTTATCGACGGCGTAACATGATATTGTTGGCTTGTTAGAGATGTCGTTGTCGCCAGTTAACCATGTGCAAAACTACTTACTGGGCCTGTGTTTTGTCTGAAAACACGGACAGCGTGTTTTTGTCAAGCACTTCCTCTCTAACTTTCGAGGTGACGGTCGACAATGTGGAAATCAAGGTCTACCTGATAGGAAAGCCATCGATGCTTTCGCAAAACCGGTTTTCTTAAATTAAATACTCTTATAGCCGGCTATGATTAGTCCGATCTTTATTCATGCACCGACATAGTTGATGCAGTGCATTTATTTTTATAACAAACTAAACATGTTCTTTGACTTGTACGTTCTGTTGCGCTATGCATCTATTTTAGAAATCCCTCGTGGTTTACCAAAAAGTTAACAAATTCAAAATTATCGAAAATCTGACTTTACACTAGAATTAAAGATACCGGGTCGAGCAATGTATAACAAATAACTGAACTCGTTGAGGGATCCTGTTTTGTCAATACCAAGCGTAAATTCGTTTTATACCTATCCATTGCCAGAACCACATATTAAACTTTTTATAATTTTAAACCACACGTATTCCTACGAATTCACAAGGTCAAATATAATTTTCTGGCTTTTATAAATGAAAGCACGATTATATAGTGGATCTTCAACAGGTGAAGCCAGTTTTTGCCGGGACCGTACGGTGTACCTGGCTGCATGCATAGATACTGCGCCGATATCCTGAGCAAGGCTCTTCTTAAATTATTCTGTTTGTGTCTCCAATCTTCAACGTTTCGTCTTATTTGAACTTATATGTTATCCAAACCCATAAAAAAGATAAACGATGGAGTGCTAGCAATTATAGAGGTATCAAAATTGTCTGCTATTTTTAAGCTCTTCGAGAAACTATTAACTCCATGCGAATATGGATTTATGAAACTTCGTTCGACGTCAATTAATCTTTTAAAACTCTCATCATTTGTAATTAAAAGCTTCCAATCAAATCTTCAATCGGATGTCATTTACACAGACTTCAGTCAGCATTCGACTCCGTATTCACTCTCTTCTTTTGATAAGGCTTGACAAATTGGGGTTTATGTGTAGCTTATAAAAATTTTATCAGCAGTTACCTTTATCTCTTTAAGAACTCACTATCACGATTACATCGTGTCACTTCGGCCGTCCCTCAAGTTAGTCACCTAGGTCCTTTGTAGATCGCCCTTTTTATACCCTTGCAGAGGGTATTATAATTTTGACCAGAAGTTTGTAATGCAGTGAAGGAGACATTTCCGACCCTATAATGTATATAGATTCTTGATTAGCATCACCAGCCGAGTCGCACCAGCACCAAACTAGTCTCTCAGTTTTAAAGCTATCGGGCTGAAATTTTTCACCGACCCTTCAATCTGCAGGTAGTATATAAGTCGGAACGGTCGGAATCGGAACACTACATCACGTAGCTGTCATAGGAACGATTGGGAAAAAGTGACATAAAACCGCCATTTTTAAAGATATTTTGTTTAGTTCTTAGGAAACTCTTATTAATAGCTATTTTAATATATCCTGAAATTTTCATCAAAATCGGACAACTGTATCCTATAGCTGCCATAGAAACGATGTGAGAAAATGGGTCATTGAGCATAACTCTGGTGTTTTTTAAGACAATTAATTCATTCTTGAGAAATACAGTTTCCGTAGACAGTAACGCCGTTTTAGAAAATTAAAAACCCAAAAATCGGATTACTACATTCTATAGATGCCATACAAACGATTGAACGGGTTGAAAGCAACTAGTCTGCAAGGGTATTCTAAGCTTCGGGTACCGAAGCTAGCCTTCCTTTCTTGTTTTTAATGACCTTCCACTGGTCATACCTAATTCTCGCGAACTAATGTTCGCGGATGATGCTTTTTATTCAATATAATGATCCCTCATTTCAATCGGACTTACAGGCCGATCATAATAACTTTCAATCATGGTGTCATGTAAGCTTGCTAAAAACTAAAAGGCTTTAAGTGCAAACTGATGACATTTTACCGTATAGATCCTCAGTTTGCTACTTAATTTCTAGACGGAGGCTTCCTTGAGAAAATTACGTGTTGATGATCTTGGTGTCATACTTGATCCCAAGTTAAAATTTACTGACCTCATATCGTGCATGGTAAATAAGGCCATGGGTTGGCTGGTGTTTAAAAAAAGTTGGTCAAAGTAATTCAATAACCCTATATTACGAAGACTTTATACGTTTCGCCTGTTCGGCCAATTTTTTGAGTTCTTAGTGTGGAGTTCATCAAGATCGCATCGAATCCGTGAAAAAAAGTTTTTAATTTTCGGACTAAATTGGGAACCAAACCTTCAACTTCCATCGTACTCTAGTAGACTCATTTTACTTAACCTACACTCATTAGCTAGTCGTAAAACCATGCATAGTGTACCTTTCATCCTAAGACTAATTCACAATTAGGTTGGTGGTTTTGTGTTATTCGAACGCATCAACTTTAATGTGACCTGTATACTTACTACAAAAGAATACCGCTAAGCTTTAAACTATAGTAGCCCTGCATGAGCCCTTTAGATTACTTTGTTCAGGCTTTAAAAAATTATCCTAATTAACTACTGATTTTTCTTTAAGTAACGACCTTAAGTCTTTAATTGCTCATATCCAGATCATAGCCAGATCTAGCGCATCACAGTTCTATGTAGTTTTCCTTATAAATATTTTTCCTATTTTCCCTGCATTCTTGGTCTTATCTTTGCATCACGTGCAACGAAACACGAACGAAAAAAAACCGGAATGCCTAAAAAGTACAGTAAATTCCATGCTGCCAAAATCAGCTCACAAACGAATCTGCTTAAAACTGTAGCCGTATTAGCCCGGGCTTAAAAAAGCTTGTTGATTATATTAAGGACGGGGCTCAAGCTTTGCCTACTCGAAGCTGAGTAAGTTCTTGAGAAAGTCGGTTTAAACAATGGAATATTTTCTAGGCTCTCTCTCTGAAAAATAAGCCTTTATAGCATTTCAAGTCATATCGCGTAAAACGACCCACGGAAAGTAGTCTTCTGTGTGTCAGGGCCAATTTATAGCATTTATAAGTATAAGTATCAATGCTTTCAACCTGACTGCGGACAGACAAAGATGTCATGGGTCAGGAAAGGTGCGGTCCATTGCGCCAGATAGGGGTCTATTACGTGCTGGATAGACAAATATTTGCTGCTCACGCTTTTGATAGGAACCTCCTGGGGGCTTGCATTTTTGTGGGCTTAAAAAATCAGTGTCCGAGCCAGAAGAGATGCTAAAAAGACTGTTGATAAAAATTTTTAACTTAAGAAAACCACAATATATTCAAACCACTCCAGAAAAAAACATCAATAGGGCATAGATTTGGGAAATTTCGTTAAAAAAATTTTAAGACATGATCAAATGGGTCTCAACGAAACCGAACTTCTATATCATAATAGGTTACTTAAGAACGATTAAGAAATTGTTCATATGGAGCACTACCTTGAATTTTTTTTAGATAAATAATTATTAAAACCATATTACTATATTGTATAGCCCGCATATGAACGTTCAAGGGAAATTATAGTAAAGCATTCCTATCTTTTTAATGGTTACTTTGATTAAAAAACTGTTGGTTCATGTATTTGAGTGGCAAATAAAAATGTTAATAATAAAGGTTGTTAATATTCTGGCGGGTAAAAACTCTCCCCTTATTTATACAATCCATTTTTTTCCGTAAAAAATTGACAACGAAAAAAAGTTTAACAAGGTCTCACGAGGTGTCGAGCTCGCAACCGCAAGCGGAATAACTACCATTTGGGTACACGGTCGAATAAGACAATATTAAAAAGTGACAAATATATTATATTTAAATGTTAAAATTGTAATATTTTGAAATAGTTAAACAAAATTTCGTAAACTAGTGCATATTATTAAATAAATAAGTTATAATATATATAAATTCTTTGTATCGTTTAAATGGGAATAAAATTTATAATAAAATTTGTTGATTTAAATTGAATCATAATGATATAACGGGCTACAAATCGACCTATTCAAGAAAGCAAATGTGATAATTTAATAATGAAATAAGTCTTTACATGTATAAGATCACCAAATTACAGTAAATTAATTAATACTCGTGCATATCATATTATTTGCATAACTTAATTCATTGTTTTTAATTATATTACTTTGGTATTTTTGGTTTTCCCTTTACAGACAGTTGTACTTGAGGGAAAATACTGGAAACGTCATTCGGCCGTAATCAAAGCTGAATACAGAAAATGGCGCAAAAACTATAGATCAAAAGCGACAGGCTGCTTAACGTATGATTCGGTAAGAAATCAAAATTTGTTAAATGACTTTGCAGAGTTCTCCATTTCCTTGAACTGAACCAAAATCACCATGTACGTAAAGATTGCCGTAAATAACTGAAAGAAATTTATTTTTTTAATTGTATAAGTATTATTTCAATAATTGATACCTTAAACAAAGTACTTTTATCAAGGGCGAAAAATCCATAGGCTGTTAAAATGGGTTGCTGTCGAAGGTTCTTAAGTAAAAATTTCTGTATCTAAGGAAGAGAATCATTGAAATAACAGGATGTTCATTTAAAAAAAGTTATAGTCCTTATTGAAAAAAAATTTAGCGTGTGCAATCTTTTGTGAACATTGACTAGACGTAGACTAATTTGTATACGCTTGCAGAAGGTATTACAATTTTGGCCTGTAGTTTGTAATGCAGTGATGGAGACATTTTCATCCGTATAAAGTATTTATACTCTTGATCAGCATCACCAGCCGAGTTGAAATAGCCATAAAGCTATCGGGCTGAAACTTTGCACCAACCCTTTTTTCTGTTGCAGGGTGGGAAAAAGTGTCATAAACTCCGAATTTTTTAAGATAACTAATTCATTCTTTAGAAGGCACAATTTTGTACTATTTCAACCTATTCTAAAAGTATCATCAAAATTGGAAAACTGTTTCCGAAAGCTGCCATAGGAACGATAGGAGAAAAGGGGTCATTAAGCATTGGTCATTGGTGTTTTCCAAGACAATTAATTCATTCTTGGGAAATAGACATGAACGGCGTTTTAGAAAATTGCAAACCGAAAACGATATTACCAGTGCGCCTTCATACTGCATACCGCACTGCATATTTTTAGAACCTGAACCCAAAGGGTAAAGGGTATATTAAGTTTTTGTAACAGGCAGAAGGAGGCGTGGCAGACCCCACAAAGTATATATATTCTTGGTCAGCATGAAGAGCTGAGTGGATATAGCCATGTCCGTCTGTCCGTCTGGATAAACGAACGAATCTCATAAACTGTAAGAGCTAGAGGAACCTTATTAACAGTGCATATTCTCGTAATTGTTACGCAGACGAAGTTTATTTTTTTTTAGGTGCCATTCCCACCTCCTCCGCAATATGTATTTTTATGTTTGCACTGCACAATTGTTAAGCTAAAATTTTGGAATAAATACACATGCAATTGGAACATCGATTTCTACCGATCCTGAAAATTTCATCAAGATTGGTTAATTAGAAAGCGCACAATAAATACCTAAAGTTTACAGGCGCTAAACACAAAAAATCTGTTTATTTGCTCAAACAAACCGTAAATCGCTTGCGTTCGGTGGTTGATTTTTCTCGGAAGTGCTCTAAGAACGCATTACCTACATATACATATGTATGAATGTGCGCCTTCAATATATGTATACTGTATTAGCTGCTGGTTCAAAAAGCATGGGGTAGTCGAATGGTTACGACGTTTGACTGAAAGCATGAAGATCATGGGTTCGAGTCCCAGACCGGACTCGGTGTAAATATATATTTGTATACCCTTGCAGAGGGTATTATAATTTTGACCAGAAGTTTGTAACGCAGTGAAGGAGACGTCTCCGACCCTATAAACTGTATTCTTGATCAGCATGACGAGCCGAGTCGATCTAGCCATGTCTGTCTGTCCGTCCGTCTTTCTGTCTCAGTTTTAAAGCTATCGGGCTAAACCTTTGCACCGACCCTTCAATCTGTTGCAGGTAGTATATAAGTCGGAACGGTTGGAATCGGAACACTACATCACATAGCTGCCATAGGAATGATTGGGAAAAAGTGCCATAAATCCGCCAACTTTAAAAATATTTTATTTCTTTCTTACGAAACTTGTATAAATGAATATTTTTATATATCCTGAAAGTTCCATCAAAATCGGACTACTATATCCTATAGCTGCCATAGGAATGATGGGAGAAAATGGGTCATTGAGCATAACTCTGGTGTTTTTCAAGACAATTAATTCATTCTTGAGAAAAACAGTTTTCATAGACGTTAAAGCCTTTTTAGAAATTTAAAAACCCAAAAATCGGATTACTATATTCTATAGCTGCCATACAAACGATTGAACGGTTTGAAAGCAACTAGTCTGCAAGGGTATTCTAAGCTTCGGGTACCGAAGCTAACCTTCCTTTCTTGTTTTGGTTTTGATTTATTTAGCTTATAACCAAATTTGTACAGGGTCTGTAACAGTCGGAAAACTCGACTAACGTTATTACTTGTTAATTATTGTTTGTATTGAATACTATTACATTAAGTCGAATCCCACATAAAAATAAATTCCAAAAAGGCGGCTGTGATGTGTCGAAGAATGTATTGCAATAGTGAACAGACACAGTTCTCAAAAAGCTCATTGAAGAAGGTATTACAAACAACCGTAAAGAGGGTAAATCATTGATGCTTAAATACGTAATGTTTCTAAACAAATAACCCAGGAATGAAACTGTGTAACTTTCCTACCAGCTTATCAACTGGTTCGAGAGATCAAGACCCCTAAAACTCGGCCACAGAATAGTTGGTATCGCGACCCTTCACATATCCTAATTAGACCCTGTACCCAAAGGGTAAAGGGTAAATTAAACCCTGTACCCAAAGGGTAAGGGAGCATAGATTTCTACCGATCCTGAAAATTTCATCAAGATTGGTTAATTAGAAAGCGCACAATAAATACCTAAAATTTACATGCGCAAAACACAAGCAATCTGTTTATTTGCTCAAACAAACGGTAAATCGCTTGCGTTCGGTGGTTGATTTTATTCGGAAGTGCCGCTGCAGCTGCAGCTGCCACTACCTTCATATACATATGTATGAATGTGCGCCTTCAATATATTTATACTGTATTAGCTGCCGTTTCAAAAAGTTTGGGTTGATCGAATGCTTACGACGTTCGACTGAAAGCGCGAAGATCTTGGGTTCGAATCCCAGACCGGACTCGGTGTAAATATATATATATATTTTTTTTGGTTTTAATTTATTTTGCTTCTAACCAAATTGATGCAGGGTCTGTAACAGTCGGGAAACTCGTCTGTAACGTTCTTACTTGTTAAAGCTGGAGTATGTGTTTTAAGACAGTTGGAGCATGACTTTCTGGCAATTCTGAAAATTTCAAGTTAGGTTAATTATAAAGCGATTAATAATTACGCAAACTTTACAGCTGATACTGTTTATTTGCTTAAATAAATGGTAAGTTGCTTGCGGTCGCGAGTTCGTCTCCTCGCGACTCCTAATAAAACTTTTTTTGTTAGTTTTCATTTTTAGCCCCTGTACCCAAAGGGTAAAGGGTATATTAAGTTTGTGCAAATGTATGTAAGTATATATATTATTGATCAGCATGACGAGCTAAGTCGATATAGCCATGTCCGTCTGTCCGTCCGTCTGGATTAACGAACGGATCTCAGCAACTGTAAGAAGAACCATATTACCAGAGCAGATTCTCCTAATACTGACGCAGGTGAAGTTTATTTTTTTTTTCAGGTGCCACACCCACCGGCCCCCCCAAATTGTACTTTCAATTTTTGCACTGCACTGCACCGCATAATTTTTAAGCTAGAGTCTTTGTCTTTTACATGCAATTGAAGCAAAGATTTCCTCCGATCCTGTAAATTTTATCAAGATTGGTTAATTAGAAAGCGCACAAAATATACGCAAAGATTGCAGGCGCTAACAACAAGCAATTATAATTTTATAATTTTGATTTATTGGTTTCTTAAATGTTTGATATATTCCGGACTGGACTGTAATGTTCTTGCATGAAGAGCTGAGACGATATAGCCATGTCCGTATGCCCGTCCGTCCGTCCGTCCGGATGAACACACGGATCTCAGCAACTGTAAGAGCTAGAGGAACCGTATTACTAGTGTAGATTCTCCTAATACTGACGCAATTAGAGTTTAATTTTTTAAGTCGGCGCCACGCCCACCGCCCCCATAATTTGTATTTGAATTTTTGCGCTGCCCTGCACTGCACAATTTTAAAGCTAACATTTTTTTTTTAAATACTCATGCAATTGGAGCATAGATTTCTACCGATCCTGAAAATTTCATCAAGATTGGTTAATTAGAAAGCGCACAATAAATACCCAAAGTTTACAGGCGCTAAACACAAGCAATCTGTTTATTTGCTCAAACAAGCGGTAAATCGCTTGCATTCGGTGGTTGATTTTTCTCGGAAGTGCCGCTGCAGCTGCGCTGCCACTACCTTCATATACATATGTTTGAATGTGCGTCTTCAATATATTTATACTGTATTAGCTGCCGGTTTAAAAAGTATGGGCTTGTCGAATGGTTACAACGTTCGACTGAAAGCGCGAAGATCTTGGGTTCGAATCCCAGACCGGACTCGGTGAAAATTTTTTTTAGACCCTGTACCCAAAGGGTAAAGGGTATATTAAGTTTGTGCTAATGTATGTAACAGGCAGAAGGAGGCGTGGCAGACCCCACAAAGTATATATATTCTTGATCAGCATGAAGAGCTGAGACGATATAGCCATGTCCGTCTGTCCGTCCGGATGAGCATACGGATCTCAGCAACTGTAAGAACTAGAGAAACAGTATTACGAGTAGATTTTTCTCGGAAGTGCCGCTGCAGCTGCAGCTGTCACTACCTTCATATACATATGTATGAATGTGCGCCTTGAATATATTTATAGTGTATTAGATGCCGCTTCAAAAAGTTTGGGTTGTTCGAATGGTTACGACGTTCAACAGAAAGCGCGAAGATCTTGGGTTCGAATCCCAGACCGGACTCGGTGTAAATATATATTTTTATACCCTTGCAGAGGGTATTATAATTTTGACCAGAAGTTTGTAACGCAGTGAAGGAGACGTCTCCGACCCTATAAAGTATATTTATTCTTGATCAGCATCACCAGCCGAGTCGATCTAGCCATGTCCGTCGGTCTGTCCGTNCAGCTTTGGATACGACAAGCCCTTCAAGTACGAGAAACCCACGGCTATCAGCTACAGTGAACTGCAGCATCTGCCGGTAAGTTGGAACTACAAAATGTATAAAATTAATAAAGGGTTAAAGGGTTTATGGAATATGAAAAATAAGTATATTGTTGGATTCGAATATTTTAGATATTGAGCATCAGGTTTATTCAGTTTATATTATTAACTCTTCATTAAAATTTAGGATTGACAACCAAGTTATTTTCCAAAAAGTATATCATTCACATAATTTAACTACTCAAGACAATTTTTATACCCTTGCAGAGGGTATTATAATTTTGACCAGAAGTTTGTAACGCAGTGAAGGAGACGTCTCCGACCCTATAAAGTATATTTATTCTTGATCAGCATCACCAGCCGAGTCGATCTAGCCATGTCCGTCGGTCTGTCCGTGTCTGTCTGTCCGTGTGTCTGTTGCTATGTAAACTAGTCTCTCAGTTTTAAAGCTATCGGGCTGAAACTTTGCAATCTGTTTCAGGTAGTATATAAGACGGAACGGCCGGAATCGGAACACTACATCACATAGCTGCCATAGGAACGATTGGGAAAAAGTGCCATAAATTCGCCATTTTTTAAGATAACCAATTCATTATTTAGAAATCCATTTTTTTAATGATTATTTTAACGTATCCTGAAAGTTTGATCAAAATCGGACCACTATATCCTATAGCTGCCATAGGAACGATGGGAGAAAATGGGTCATTGAGCATAATTCGAAAGTTTTTCAAGACAATGAATTTATTCTTGAGAAATACAGTTTTCATAGACATTAAAACCGTTTTAGAAAATTAAAAACCATAAATCGGATCACTATACATACAATTGATCGCACAGTTTTAAGGCAACTGGTCTGCAAGGGTATTCTAAGCTTCGGGTACTGAAGCTAGCCTTCCTTTCTTGTTTTTTTTTGGTTTGATTTATTTTGTTTATAACAAATTTGTACAGGGTCTCTAACAGTCGGGAAACTCGACTGTTACATTCTTACTTGTTTTATCTTTATTTATTGACAAAGTTTCAATAACGGCCAACAATTCAATAGTTTCAAGGACAGATTCTATGACAAACATCTAACTGAATCGACTCTAGAAATTTATTCCACTTTTTTTTTTAATATTGCTGTCCAGTGTTAGTTCACTCAAGTCATAAGTTTTGAATGTGGTAGTTTAGTATGCTTACGCATTATAAACCTGAGCATTTTTTAAATTTCGATATTATCAGAAATTTTTATTATTTTCTCAGTTTAATTCATTTAGGTTCATATAACTTACCATTCTGTCTAAGCCTGTGCCGGTTCTAGGTACCTTTGCAAACATTTTTGCGGTTTTATGAGCCTGAAAAAAAAAAACATTAAAAGCTATTACTACTAATTAAAAAAAAAAATCGTAGTCCTAATTCAAAACCAAATCTTGAAATCAAACTACTTCAACCGCAATATCATTAATGTTTACCATTAAAAATAGTGTAATCATCCATGGCGAGTTTCGGTTGCTGAGGTCAGAAACATTGTCAGCCACCCGCCATGCTGAACTTGCCCTCCAGAACGGTACTGATCATATAAAACGGTCCCGAAGGCGCCATTAGCAGCACCAGGGCCACAATAGGCAGCATTAGCAAGCCAAATCACTCTGTCAGTTCACTCCCGAAAACTGCGAGGGTCTGCTACCGGCCCTCAAGGCTGGAAGTCATGCCTTCATGGCACAACATTTGGTTGTAGAAGGTTAACCCGGTGGATATAATCACACGATAAAGACAAGTAATAGGCATAATACCAGAAAGGCATAAACGTAGGCTGCGATGCAAAAGGCCTGCGGAAGCGGTTTTATTCCGGCGCGGCTGTACCCGTTAATATAGTTGCCCTGACAAATTAAGGTGCGCACGGCATAGAGAAGCAGGTTGTGTAGAAACCTGCGGATCGAATTGCTGTTCACGGCGACGTACATAAAGAATCATGTAGAGCAGCCAGAGTACTATACATGAACTGCGAAAAATGATGGTCTCGTTATTTTTACGATTCCGTTCGATTGTAGATGCCTATGTGGAATCGTTGCGGTTGCAAGTGGGCGAAGGTAAGGCAGCCAGCCGTCGCCGTAACTGAGGTGTGGATATGAGCAGGCAACGCTCCGCGTCAAACTTCCAGCACATCAGGCCAAGATTGTGTAGCAGGCGAACATTGATGCGCAAGTCATGATAAACGGAAGACATGTTGCAGGCGAGCAATCGTTATAAACTAACCAGTCAACGGAATTAATATCATAATCGAAGATTCTCCAGATAGGATTTGATTAATTGATTGAGATTTCTGCCTAATAAATTATGTCATTAAAATACACTTTTCGAATACATACTTGCCACATAAAAAGGCCTAATGATAATATTATGATTAAATCTAAATCTATGCTATTAAAATGATATATATACAAAATATCTGAAAAATCCTTCAATAAATATATAAGGTATATGTATCTTTTAGGATGAAGTAAAATCATTAATGTCGCGAAATGAAATTGATGTAGTATTCCCTTTGCTTTCAAACCAATAATAAAACTTACAAAATAATCAATAAAAGTTATAAATTTTAAGTTCCGAGGATTAAATATATTCAAAAGTTTGTCTTATTCTTTCTTTATTTGAAAATGGAGCTGCCCAACTTGGAATTATTACTCGGTGTCTAATACATATGTTTAAATTTTAAATTTGACCATGCTTTATATGTTCCTTTATAGGTATACCCTTGCAAAGGATATTATAATTTTGACTAGAAGTTTGCAACGCAGTGAAGGAAACATCTCCGATCTTAAAAAGTATAAATATTCTTAAGCATCACCAGCCGAGTCAATCCTAGCCATGTTCGTCTCACTGTCTTTACGCAAACTAGTCTCTAAGCTTTACAGCTATCGGGCTGAAACTTGTTTTTGTAATTGTAAAATTAAATATGACTCAACATCATTATTACTATTTATATTGTCTAAGTGAGCAATTTGACTATTTTCGTATGCCTTTAGTATAAAACAAGGAAGAACATAACAGTCGAGTTTCCCGACTGTTAAATACCCTGTACCAATTTGGTTAAAAGCTAAATAAATCAAGAACGAAAAAAAAATAACGTAAGACCTCCGTTTTATCAGCCAGACGTCCTAACCATTGCACCATCAAACAAGAAGCTAATAGAGTACAAATATATTGAAGGCGCACATTCAAACATATGTATATGAAGGTAGTGCGTTCTCAGCACTACCTTCATATTCATGTGTACGAATGTGCGCCCTCAATATATTTATACTGTATTAGCTAATCCCTTCAAAAATTATATGGTACTGAAATGGTAAGGACGTCTGACTGATAACACGGAGGTCTCAGGTTCGAGCCCCAGACCAGAGGGTTTTTTTTTGTTTCATTTTGATTTATTTTGATTATAACCAAATTGGAACAGGGTCTTTAACAATCAGGAATCTCGACTGTAACATTCTTACTTGATTTTAATGCAGTTAACGTAACACAAAACTAAAACCAAATGGCAGCTTTTTAAAAATATTTAAAGACCTTTGTGTTTTGTTTTTCTTAAACAAAACCTACATTTTTTAGAAACTACGACACACATTAAATTATATTCGAAAATTTGTTTGTTTCTTTGTACATACCTGAAAAGCCACTCGGTTGCTCATGAAACTTGCTGCACAGGTCATTAAGGTCGGTGAAAGCCACACAATATTCGTAATCAGTTTTAACCCGATTGACTGCTTCGTTTGGACCACCATGGTTAGATAGATCACGCCAGTTACGTCCAGCGAAGCGAACATCCATGCCAACCAGGCGATGAAGCCGTAAACAAGGCTGATCTCCACGTGGCAGAGAAGAACGAGACGATCTTGAAGGTCCATGCAGCTACGCAAATAAAAGAGATTATTGCAGCTTAGTTTGAAGCCCCCCCCAAACTTTTCTATGACAGTTTTGATCCGCAATTGGTTCCAGCTGAGCAACACGTTAACAATGTGCACCATGCAGAAGTAAGTGCCCATGGTAAAACTTGTAACCAGATAGCGCAGAGGAAATCCAAAGGAGGTGAACACAAAAATTAGCGAAGCATCGGATAGCCATTCAAAAACACATGTTTTGATGAAGTTGGCCATATAGAGAATATTAGTGGCAATGATTAACAAGAGTAGACGCTTAGGTAAAAGCAACCTCACAAGGCCAAGATGCTTCCGACGATACAGCTCTATTAAGCGAACAATGCGGAGATGTGGAGTTTGCAGCCAGATCAGCCAGGCGTTCTGCACCACCAGAATGCCAATAGCCAATACCATTACCAGCCGGTCAAAATGGTTGCCGGTCGTGGTCAGCTCTCTTTTAAAGCACTTTCGCCAATATATGACCATTATGGTCATGCAGCCAACTAAGTAGGCCTGCAGAGCAGAGTGCACCACATAGCAAATGAGGCTGCGTCGCAGCAAAAACCTCTTCTTGGTGGGGTTATAATCGATGCAAAAAATTCCCAAATAGCGGCACAGTCGGTAGTAAGCACACGTTTCCCCCGATTGGAAATAATCCATGACGAATAGAGTCTAACGACAGAATGAACAAGGATAGTGACATATCGCCTCGGGTACTACCCTGATTATATATCATGTTGGATAATATTTGACGACTTTATATTGACAACACATGCCAATACAATTTAACGAATTGCATATTGACATTTGAGTCTGTAAAATGTTGTAGGACAGTATGTAAAGTGCGTTTGTGGGTATAAATAGAAACAGTATTAATTCGGTCTGCACAAAAATGTTTAAGCACTTAGACATTGTGCAAATAATTTTCCTCGAATTTATTTATTTTATTTAATCAGCATAATGATTAATTCCTAGGCCTTTTAGATAACACTCACCTAATTTGTTTACATTAACGACCAACGGTTGGAAATATTAGAAACGCATCGGTGCCAGCCAACCAAAAATAAATATAAGTTCTTTAACCGAGCGGAACATAGCAAATGAGGTGCTGAGCTAACATCATATCGTCGTAAATTCAACCAGTTTCCTCTATTCATAAAGTAGGATATCTGCTACCCACCCATGTCTTGATAGCAAAATAGGTCATTTATGATGCGTAGAAAAGGCAAACTCACCTCTAACCTGTTGCCAGAAGTTGTCAGTAGTGGTCTTTATAACCACAGTTGTTGCAGTTGATAATTATGTCCAGCAGGCTGTCAGGTAGTAAAGAAGACATCTTTGACCCCATAAAGTACATTTAATCTTGATAAGCATTACTAGGATAAAATATATCAGCTTGATTTTTAGACCCTGTACCCAAAGGGTAAAGGGTATATTAAGTTTGTGCAAATGTATGTAACAGGCAGAAGGAGGCGTGGCAGACCCCACAAAGTATATATATTCTTGATCTTCATGAGTCGATATAGCCATGTCCGACTGTCCGTCCGGATGAACACACGGATCTCAGCAACTGTAAGAGCTAGAGGAACTGTATTACCAGTGTAGATTCTCCTAATACTGAGTCAATTAGAGTTTATTTTTTAAAGTCGGCGCCACGCCCATCGCCCCCGCAATTTGTATTTGAATTTTTGCACTGCCCTGCACTGCACAATTTTCAAGCTAACATTTTTTTTTAAAAATACTCATGCAATTGGAGCATAGATTTCTACCGATCCTGAAAATTTCATCAAGATTGGTTAATTAGAAAGCGCACAATAAATACCTAAAGTTTACAGGCGCTAAACACAAAAAATCTGTTTATTTGCTCAAACAAACGGTAAATCGCTTGCGTTCGGTGGATATTTTTCTCGGAAGTGCCGCTGCAGCTGCAGCTGCCAATACCTTCAAATAAATATGTATGAATGTGCGTCTTCAATATATTTATACTGTATTAGCTGCCGGTTCAAAAAGTTTGGTTTTGTCGAATGGTTACGACGTTCGACTTAAAACGCGAAGATCTTGGGTTTTTTATTTTTATACCCTTGCAGAGGGTATTATAATTTTGACCAGAAGTTTGTAACGCAGTGAAGAAGACGTCTCCGACCCTATAAAGTATATATATTCTTGATCAGCATCACCAGCCGAGTCGATCTAGCCATGTCCGTCTGCCTGCCTGTCTGTCTGTCCGTCTGTCGGTTGCTATGTAAACTAGTCTCTCAGTTTTAAAGCTATCGGGCTGAAACTTTGCACTGATCCTTCAATCTGTTGCAGGTAGTATATAAGTCGGAACGGCCGGAATCGGAACACTACATCACATAGCTGCCATAGGAACGATTGGGAAAAAGTGCCATAAAGTCGCCATTTTTTAAGATAACCCATTCATTATTTAGAAATCCATTTTTAATGATTATTTTAATGTATCCTGAAAGTTTGATCAAAATCGGACCACTATATCCTATAGCTGCCATAGGAACGATAGGAAAAAATGGGTCATTGAGCATAACTCTGGTGTTTTTCAAGACAATTAATTCATTCTTGAGAAATACAGTTTCATAGACATTAACTTCGTTTTAGAAAATTAAAAACCAAAAATCGAATCACTATATCCTATAGCTGCCATTCAATCGATCGAACAGTTGAAAGGCAACTGGTCTGCAAGGGTATTCTAAGCTTCGGGTACCGAAGCTAGCCTTCCTTTCTTATTTTGCTTATAACCAAATTTGTACAGGGTCTGTAACAGTCGGGAAACTCGACTGTAACGTTCTTACTTGTTTTAAATTGGATCTTGGAATCTCCCGATGAGACATTGAGCATAACTGAGTATAGATAATTATTTCAATCTTAGGAAAAATATTTTTCGCAAGGATACACACTATCATGCTGTTTGAGAGCAATTGGTAGGCATGAGTCTTACCGAAATTAACTAGGGACCTGATTTTATAAAAGTTTTTGTGTTTTCGGCGATGGTCATTTAAAATACCTAAAATTCGATAAATTGGAAAGCGCTTAAAACGTTGTATACCTAGCACCTAGCTTATTTTAAAAAGTTCCCGCAGGATTAAACCTTTTAAACTTTAAACCAAACAACATACCTTGAAATGTAAACATTTTTATCTTGCAGAAAAGTGAGTTAGACTTTTTGGAATGGTCTCCGATCAATGATAGGAATCTTATGCCAGACGACTGGACAACGGACACCTTGTTCTCAGCTATAAATGTCCCGTTCCCCTTTCCTGATTCCAGAGAAATTGGTGAGTTCCTTAACGTGCTAACGCCATTATATTAAGGAACTCTACATTAATATTTAGCTCGCGGAGCTGGCATCGCGGACTTCATACAGCCCAGTCTGGGTCCTCTGCAACCGAATTTGGATGATATCGACATAACCTTCTCAGGTTAGTGCAATATCATATTATAAAGCGGATTTCCTATACAAATATTTCATTCTATATTAAGATCTAATCCCCAACACTCGCTTGCCACCTGTTCCGGAGGAGGGAACCGATGCTGAAATGCTCAAGAATGACGACTACTGCTTGTCGGCGATTGTGGGCGCCCCGCACACTATATACAGCAACGATAGCATAATGGATGACGGAGCGCAAGACGCCGGAAATGTGGACGCCAACATGCTGGAAATTAACACACCCATCAACAACTTGGTCTACAGTGAGATCGATCAGCGGTTCTCTGAGGCGCGACAGGCACAGCAAACCGCCAACGAGCCACATCAGATCGCTGATTCGGGATCGTTGTCAAATCGAATTCTTGGAGGAAAGCATTTCGGGGCCATCGGAACCGTTGAGAGCGGCAGCAATAGGTGCGTCATGAACGGTCGTGTGGCCAAGACAACTCAGCGTCCGTTTCGACGGGAGCCACACAACTACGACAAGGCTCAGCCCACTCTGCACCAGACCAACCTCTACCAGCAGATGCTAGCCGAGCAACAGAGAAACCAGCAGCAACAGCTACATATTGGAGTTGGTGGAGTCCTGCAGACATCTTCAATTCAGGGACCTCAACAACAGCAGATAGCGCAGCAGCACCAACAAAATTTCCCAAGCCAACAGGCAAATGCCTGTCCAAACCAAAACTTTTTGAGCAGCTACACGAACAACTATCAACCTCAGCAGCAACAGCTGCAACATCAGCAGCCACCTACCGTCAAGGTCGAACCCTTGCAGACGGATGTATTGTCATTGCTGAATGATAGCGGATATTCCTCCATTGGCTATAAGCCCTATCCTCAGTTTAAGAAGTCTACCTCAACTGGAACATATCTTAATGTGTCCCGCTTACCACAACAGCAGCAAAAAGGATATTTGCAGCACGAGGCCCCACAGATGCAGCAGTCGCTTTCCTTGGGCTTGAGTGCCCAACAACTCTTGCAGCTGACACGCCAGGAACAGGCAACTAACAACCAGGAGCAAATTAATCAATCGACTATGGCCAGTTTGTTGCAGCAACAACACCAACAACCGCTACAACATCAACAGAACACTGTCAGCACGGGTACTTGGGTGTCGCCCAATACAATCTTGCCCAAGGAAATCTATCGTTCCAACAGCTTGCCCCTGAATGTTTCGTTGAATAAGCTGCCTGAAGGCCGGCAGCTTCTTCAAGAGCAACCCTTCGCCATGCCTAAGTATTATGTCAAGGGTAAATCGCGAGTGCGCAGTAATTCGATGCATCAACAACATACGTCTGTCGTGGCAGCTGCAGGAGCTGGAAACTCTTCATTGAACTCCCAGAGCTGCAGCAACCTACTACTCACGCAGCAAATGCAGCAGACCACCAGCGATCCTATGCTTAACAGCACTCTTGCCCAGCTGTTGACGTCGAGTGAGTCCTTAAAACTGTGAACATTTTAAAAATGCTAAAGCATTTCGCCATTTTAGATTCTGTTTTGCAGACGGCCGTAGCGAATAATTCACAATCCAATTCAATCGCCAGTGTCATAGCTCCCACTACCAGTAGCAGCAGCTTGTCTCCGGCTCTTTATGCTGCAGTCGCAGTATCGCTACCGATGTCGGTGCCTAAGCAGCAACATTCACCAAAGAAGGCAACTTCATTACCAATGGCTATCAATCCTGCACAGCACAGTCCCCCAGGCGGGTTCAAAGTTCACAGCTTTGGACCATCCACTGTGAACATAGGCAACTGCTGCCTTAGTCTTTCGCCGGAGTCCCCGTTCTTGGAGTCGCAAGATTCCCCTCTCTCGCCGTCACCTAGCTTAAAGCTACAGCCGAGAGACAACCTGCGACGGGCTGGTCACATTCACGCCGAGCAGAAGCGGCGTTATAACATAAAAAATGGCTTTGACACATTGCACGCTCTTATTCCCCAGCTGCAGCAGAATCCCAACGCCAAGCTGAGCAAGGCAGCGATGCTTCAGAAGGGAGCGGACCACATAAAGCAGCTGCGACAGGAGCGCAATGTGCTTAAAGATAAGATCGAAGCATTGCGAATGGAACGGGACGAGCTAAACAACTCTCTAACGTAGGCGAAAACATTAATAATTATGTCTCCAAATAACATTATACTTGTTCTCCAATAGGCACCTCCATTCTATTCTACCGGCAAATGGAGCACCTGTGACGAGGCAGGGCACGGAGCATGTTCGACAGCTTTACGAGATCTATGTACGATACAATACAATGAACGATTGGAAGTTTTGGATTGTAAGTATCGACAATAAATTTAATTATATTTTTTAATTTTAAGTATATTTATATAGTTTTATATGTTCATAATCCTTTCAAACCAAAACTATGATTTCCTTTACTAGACGTTTGGAACTATACAAAAGTTATTTGCATGTTCTTTTGTTAATTTTTTTTTAACAAAAAGACACTGTTTTTATTTAAATTTTTTTTCTAAATTCTATTATTTTTCACACGGCTAATGGCAAACCACTAAAGATAATATGTATTAAAATCAGACAACTATTTTGCAACAGGACTCTGCAGCCAATTAAGCTTAGCTGGGTTTTTATACCCTTGCAGAGGGTATTACAATTTTGATCAGAAGTTTGAAACGCAGTGAAGGACTAGTCTCTCAGTTTCAATGCTATCCGGCTAAAACTTTGCACCGACCTTTCAATCCTTTGCTGGTAGTATATAAGTCGGAACGGCCGGAATCGGAACATTACATCACACAGCTGACATAGGAACGGTTGAGAAAAAGTGCCAAATATTCTAAATTTTTTAAGATAATTAATTCAATCTTTATTTATTAAATATTTTAACCTATTTTGAAAGTATTATCAAAATCCACTATATCCAATAGCTGCCATAGGAACGATGTGAGAAAATTGGTCATTAAGCATAACTTTGGTGTTTTTGAAGACAATCAATTCATTCTTGAAAAATATAGTTTTTGTAGACAATTATGAACACAAAAATCGGAAAACTATATCCTAAAGCTGCTATACAAACGATCGAACGGTTTAAAGGCAACTGGTCTGCAAGAGTATTCTAAGCTTCGGGCCCCGAAGCTGGCACAAAATGAATGGAAAAAATGTTTATGATTTCAGTTGGGTCTAATTTTGGAGCCATTGCTTACATCCTATACCTCAACCGTTTCAAGTGCCAGTTTGGATGAGTTGCGACGTACTGCCTTTCTTTGGGTTGATCAACACTGTTCCCTTATTGATCTGCGACCCGGTGAGCAACATAAGTATAATGACCATAAAAAGCCAATTAATTTATTTTACTTCCAGCGGTTACAAATAAATTGAAGTACCTATCTATGCACACAGATATTGTTTCAGAGCCACCCAGCACTTTGCAAGAGGAGGTGGTGAAGGCACTGCAAAACTCGAGTGGCCAGCATCCCAATCTATATAGTTCTTAAACATTGATGTAGCTGCGTGATAAGAATTTATTCAATCTTTTTTTTCAAAAAATTATATTTAACAAATTTGTTGTCTTATTTCCTGCTTAAATTCCGGGTCAATTGAGCAAAATGTGAGTTAAGCTTATACATTTACAAAAAGTGCTAAAAATTACCCAGTACGAGTATCTTGCAGTGGAGCAAAAATGCATCTCCACCTCCTTAAAGTAGAAATATTTGGATCAATATAGACATATCCGTCCGCTGTCTATTTATTCGAATATTTTGAAACCATTTTTTTATAACTTAAATATTTGGGTTGCAATTATTAAAATGGGATGGTATCATTCTAATTTTGACCAGAAGCTTGCAACGCAGTGAAGGAGGCATCTCCGACCCCATAAAATGGATATATTTTTGATCAGCATCACCAGCCGAGTCCATCACAATGGCAGCTATGTGATGTAGTGTTCCGATTCCGGCCGTTCCGACTTATATACTACCTGCAACAGATTGAAGGGTTGGTGCAAAGTATTAGTCCAATAGCTTTAAACTTTCAGGAGAGTTTTAAGTATTCATTAAATAGTGATCAATAGATAATCAATCCATTATCTAAAAAAATGGTGTATTTATGACCTATTTTCCAATTCGTTTCTATGCCAACTATGTGATGCAGTGTTCCGCTTGTTGCGACTTACATAGGTACATATATACTACAACATAAAGAAGGCTCTGCGTAAAGTTTCAGCCATATAACTTTAAAACTAGACTAGATGAACTCGGCAGATGATGCTGATCAAGAATATATATACTTTATAGGGTCTACAAGTCTCCTTTAATCAGTGATCATAGGCGGTACAATCAATAATTAGGCTGATTTAAGCTCATTAGGTTGACCCTCAAGGCCAAATGATCTACGATTAATGGAAGATCGTTTAGAAAAATTTCCTAGAAGAGATATTTATGTAAATAAAGACAGCCGAGATGCCACCAAATCCTAGAATCACCATCAAAGATGGTGGGCTAAACGGAGTCATAATCAAAGGTGTGCATGGATGACCCAACTGTGAAGTGGGCAAAGGGTGACGATGACGATGTAACTCCCAAGGCCAAATGATCTACGATTAATGGAAGATCGTTTAGAAAAATCTCCTAGAAGAGATATTTATGTGAATAAAGACAGCCGAGATCCCACCAAATAAACGGCTGAACGGAGTCATACTCAAAGGTGTGCTAAAGGGTGCTGTATGTTGACGATCAATCGCCTGGTAGCGAAGGAAGGCTGCAGTATATCCTCCAGATATGAAAGAATACAGAGGATCTGCTGTACACGAGGTTAGGAAAGTTAGCGTGGGGCAGGGGAGTGTGTTTCTGTGCGTTCATTAGAGCTACCTGGTAAAAAAAAAAACGGTAACACGCTCGACATAGCTGGATTGACTCGGCTGGTGAGGCTGATTAAGAATACATATACTTTCTGGGGTCGAAGATGTCTCCTTCACACTTCTGGTGAAAATTATAATACCCTCTGAAAAATAAAAATGAACTATGGAGCTTAAGCATTACTTCTTTTTGTTTTTGTCAATTATTAAAAATATATAAATCAATAGCATGTTTTTATTTTATTAGATAGATTGATTGAGCAGATCTGGTTTGCTATTTAGAATAGTTTTAATAAAAACAGGAATATTTTGACTTATGTTGGATTGGCCTCTGTCTTCATTTGTTCATATTTAAGTCACGCTCTAATGTAATGTTAGTTCTTATACCCTTTTAGAGAGTATTACTGAACTTTGCAAAGTAACGAAAAATACATCTCGTATTTTATTAGACCCTGTACCCAAAGGGTAAAGGGTATATTAAGTTTATGCAATTGTATGTAACAGGCAGACCCCACAAAGTATATCAGCATGACGAGCTGAGTCGGTATAGCCAAGTCCGATGGATAAACGAATGGATCTCAGAAACTGTAAGAGCTAGAAGAACCATATTACCAGTGCAGATTCTCCCAATTATTACGCCCCAATACCGCCCCCGCAATTCGTATTTTAATGTTTGCACTGCACTGCACAATTTTCAAGCTCAAATTTTTAAAAAAATACACATGCAATTGGAGCATAGATTTCTACCGATCCTGAAAATTTTATCAACATTGGTCAATTAGAAAGCGCACAATAAATACCCTAAGTTTACAGGCGCTAACTCGCTTTACTTTACTTTTTGAAAAGTATGTGGTGGTCCAATGGTTTGGACGTTTGACTGAAAGCACGAAGGTCTTAGGTACGAATCCCATACCAGACGGTTTTTTTTTTCGTTCTTGATTTATTTAGCTTATAACCAAATGGGCGCACGGTCTGTATCAGTCGGAAATTCGACTGTAACGTTCTTTCTTGTTTAACATAGTATGAAGTAGTCTATCAGTGTTAAAGCTATCGTACTAGAACTTTATGCATTCCCTTATTTTTGTTGCGCTCAGTTTATAGATCAGACCAACCAGAAACGCTAAATCATCAATTCACCGATTGAAAAAAGTAATACAATCAAAAACTTTAAACAAATTGGATACCAATATTATAAAGTATGAGCAGTTCAAATAAAACAATACCTAAAATGAAAAAACCAATAAATCAAAATTATAACAATTTGCAGGTTATAAAAAGAAAAAAAAAAGAAAGGAAGGCTAGCTTCGGAGTCCGAATACCCTTGAGACCAGTTGCTTTCAAGCCCTTCAATCGTTTGGATATAGTAATTCGATTTTTTTTTTAATTTCCAAGAATGAATTTGTTTGGTTATGCGGCCAGAGTCAGACTCTTAAGAGTCTTAAGACTCTTAAATTCCCTTCATTTATTTCTGTTCTTTCCATTCCCTATTACCTTCATCTTATTGCGGCGGCCCTTTGCCTAAGCTCTATAATTTTTCTCATTCTATTCGGTTTTCGTCTTTGTAGCGATCGCACGGCCAATTCGGATCCGCTTGCGACTTTATATATAAAAACAAGTAAGAACGTACAAATTGCGGGGGCGGTGGGCGTGGCGCCGACTAAAAAAAATAAACTCTAATTGACTCAGTATTAGGAGAATCTACACTGGTAATACTGTTTTTCTAGCTCTTACAGTTGCTGAGATCCGTGTGTTCATCCGGACGTACAGACGGACAGGGCTACATCGATTCAGCTCGTTATGCTGATCAAGAATATATACACTTTGTGGGGTCTGCCACGCCTCCTTCTGCCTGTTACATACATTTGCACAAACTTAATATACCCTTTACCCTTTGGGTACAGGGTCTAACAAGTAAGAACGTTACAGTCGAGTTTCCCGACTGTTACAGACCCTGTACAAATTTGGTTATAAGCAAAATAAATCAAAATAAAAAAAAATTAAAAATTTTTAGACCGAGTCTGGGATTCGAACCCAAGATTTTCGCGTTTTCAGCCGAGCATCGTAACCATTCGACCAAACAATACTTATCAAATCAGCAGCTAATACAGTACAAACATATTGAAGGCACACATTCATACAAATGTATATGAAGGAGTGGCAGCTGCAGCTGCACTTTCGAGAAAAATCAACCACCGAACGCAAGCGATTTACCGTTTGTTTGCGCAAATAAACAGATTACTTTCGTTTAGCGCCTGTAAACTTTAGGTATTTATTGTGCGCTTTCTAATTAAGCAATCTTTATGAAATTTTCAGGTTCGGTAGAAATCTATGCTTCAATTGCATGTGTATTTATTCCAAAATTTAAGCTTGAAAATTGTGCAGTGCAGGGCAGTGCAAACATTAAAATACAAATTGCGGGGGCGGTGGGCGTGGCACCAGAAAAAAAAACTTCATCTGCGAAATAGTTACGAGAATCTGCACTGTTAATAAGGTTCTTTTAGCTCTTACAGTTTCTGAGATCCGTTCGTTAACCCAGACGGACAGACGGACATGGCTATATCGACTCAGCTCGTCATGCTGATCACGAATATATATACTTTGTCGGGTCTGCCACTCCTCCTTCTGCCTGTTACATATATTTGCACAAACTTAATATACCCTTTACCCTTTGGGTACAGGGTCTAATTATCTCGGTACGACTGCACGGCCTCATTGTGTCCGCTTGCCTACGTTCGATCGATAATCCCCGACTTTGTAAAACTATATAGAATTTATCTAGGTACGACTGCACGGCCTTATTGTGACCGCTTGCCTACGTTCGATCGATAAATCCCAAATTGTAGCCTAAAAAACATTGCCCCTCGTGGCCTAATAAATTTAAATCAAACTAATATAATTACTTGTGATTATTGCGGAAATTATAGCCAATGAAAAAGCTCATTGACTCAACAGAATCGAGTTTTCCGACTGTTAAATACCATGTACCATTCTTGTTATAAGCAAAATAAATTAAGAATGTAAAAAAAATTTTAAATGCAAAAGAGAACTACCGAATCTGGGTATCGAACCAGGGAAATCCTAACTATTGCACCACCTAATACATTTTAAAGCAAATAGCTATTGCAGTAGAAATTCATATTTATATGAACGTAGGTCGTAGGTCTCAGCGGCGCTCTAAAAAAACTTAGCTTAAACAATTTAAACAAATAATATAGAAAAAAAAAACTTAATAACTAGCATAATTTAAAAGACCCTGTACCAATTTGGTTATAAGCAAAATAAATGAAAACGAAAAACAAGAAAGGAAGGCTAGCTTCGGAACCCGAAGCTTAAAATACCATTGCAGGCTAGTTGCTTTCAAACCGTTCAATCGTTTGTATGTCAGCTATAGGATATTGTAATTCGATTTTTGGGTTTTAAAATTTCTAAAAAGGCTTTAATGTCTATGAAAACTGTTTTTTTTTAAGAATGAATTAATTGTCTTGAAAAACACCAGAGTTATGCTCAATGACCCATTTTCTTCCATCTTTCCTATGGCAGCTATAGGATATAGTAGTCCGATTTTGATAAAACTTTCAGGATATGTTAAAATTGCTATTAAAGAGAGTTTACCAAGAAATAAATAAATTATCTTTAAAAATGGCGAAATTTTGGCATTTTTTCCCAATCGCTCCTATGGCAGCTATGTGATGTAGTCTTCCGATTCCGACCGTTCCGACTTATATACTACCTGCAACAGATTGAAGGGTTGGTGCAAAGTTTCAGCCCGATAGCTTTAAAACTGAGAGACTAGTTTACATAGCAACCGACAGACGGACAGACAGACAGACGGACATGGCTAGATCGACTCGGCTGGTGATGCTGATCCAGAATAAATATACTTTATAGGGTCGAAAGTGTCTCCTTCACTGCGTTACAAACTTCTGGTCAAAATTATAATACCCTCTGCAAGGGTATAAAAAATTATACCGAGTCTGGTCAGGGGTTCGCACGTAAAATCTTCGTGCTTTCAGCCAAACATCCTAACCATTGCACTAACATATACTTTGCGAAAGGAGCAGCAAATACAGTAGAAATATATTGAAGGCGCATATTCATACACGTGTGTATGATTGTAGTGCGTTCTCAGCGGCACTTCCGAGAAAAATTAACCACCGAACGCAAGCGATTTACCGTTTATTTGAGAAAACAAACATGTTGCTTGTTGTTAGCGCCTGTAAACTTTGCGTATTTATTGTTCGCTTTCTAATTAACCAATCTTAATAAAATTTTCAGGATCGGTTGAAATCTATGCTCCAATTGCATGTGTATTTTTAAAAATATTTTAGCTTGAAAATTGTGCAGTGCAGGGCAGAGCAAAAATTCAAATACTAATTGCGGGGGCGGTGGGCGTGGCACCGACTTAAAAAAATAAACTCTAATTTACTCAGTATTAGAAGAATCTACACTGGTAATACGGTTCTTCTAGCTCTTACAGTTGCTGAGATCCGCGTGTTCATCCGGACGGACGGACGGACAGACGGACATGGCTATATCGACTCAGCTCGTCATGCTGATCAAGAATATATATACTTTGTGGGGTCTGCCACGCCTCCTTCTGCCTGTTACATACATTTGCACAAACTTAATATACCCTTTACCCTTTGGGTACACATGCAATTGGAGCATAGATTTCAACCGATCCTGAAAATTTCATCAAGATTGGTTAATTAGAAAGCGCACAATAAATACCTAAAGTTTACACGCGCTAAACACAAAAAATCTGTTTATTTGCTCAAACAAACGGTAAATCGCTTGCGTTCGGTGGTTGATTTTTCTCGGAAGTGCCGCTGCAGCTGCGCTGCCACTACCTTCATATACTTACATAGGAATGTGTATGTATGTATGTATGTATGAATGTGCGTCTTCAATATATTTATACTGTATTAGCTGTCTGTTCAAAAAGTTTGGGTTTGTCGAATGGTTACGACGTTCGACTTAAAACGCGAGAATCTTGGGTTCGAATCCCAGACCGGACTCGGTGTGAATATATATATTTATATATTTTTTTTTTTGTACAGGGTCTGTAACAGTCGGGAAACTCGACTGTAACGTTCTTACTTGTTTCCCATAGTTTCTATGGCAGCTATAGGATATAGTAGTCCGATTTTAATAAATCTTTCAGGATATGTTAAAATTGCTATTAAATAGAGTTTTCCAAGAAATAAATAAATTATCTTGAAAAATTGCGAAATTTTGGAACTTTTTCCCAATCGTTCCTATGGCAGCTATGTGATGTAGTGTTCCGATTCCGGCCGTTCCGACTTATATACTAACTGCAACAGATTGAAGGGTCGGTGCAAAGTTTCAGCCTGATAGCTTACAAACTGAGGGACTAGTTTACATAGCAACGACAGACGGACAGGTTGACGGACATGGCTAGATCGACTCGGCTGGTGATGCTGATCAAGAATATATATACTTTATAGGGTCGGAAATGTCTCCTTCACTGCGTTACAAACTTCTGGTCAAAATTATAATACCCTCTGCAAGGGTATACAAATGTGGAGTGCAGTGCAAACATAAAAATTCAAATTGAGGGGGCTGTTGGCGTGGCACCGACTAAAAAAATAAACATCATCTGCGTTTTGTTGTCTTATTTCCTGCTTAAATTCCGGGTCAATTGAGCAAAATGTGAGTTAAGCTTATACATTTACAAAAAGTACATATCCGTCCGCTGTCTATTTATTCGAATATTTTGAAACCATTTTTGTATAACTTAAATATTTGGGTTGCAATTATTAAAATGGGATGGTATCATTCTAATTTTGACCAGAAGCTTGCAACGCAGTGAAGGAGGCATCTCCGACCCCATAAAATGGATATATTTTTGATCAGCATCACCACCCGAGTCCATCACAATGGCAGCTATGTGATGTAGTGTTCCGATTCCGGCCGTTCCGACTTATATACTACCTGCAACAGATTGAAGGGTTGGTGCAAAGTTTTAGTCCAATAGCTTTAAACTTTCAGGAAAGTTTTAAGTATTCATTAAATAGTGATCAATAGATAATCAATCAATAATCTAAAACAAGGCAGAACATTACAGTCGAGTTTCCCGACTGTTAAAGACTCTGTACCAATTTGGTTATAAGCAAAATAAATCAAGAACGAAAAAAAAAAATTTACCGAGACGGTCTGGGGTTCGAACCTGAGACCTCTGATTTATTAGCCAGACGTTCTAACAATCGCATCACCACATACTTTTCGAAGCGGGGATAATACAGTATAAATATATTAAGGATGTAAATAAAGTAATGAGACTGGCAACGTCTCTCCCGATTTGGCCACGCTGGAGACGAGCGTCTTTAAACACCATCAGGTGCACGTGTGATACGCCTCCAGTATGAGTTTATCTGTTTGTCTGTAGCGTTAGTTTTCGTGAAACAGTTTTGTCTTGTGCGTTCTAATTATAAGTGACATTAGTTTCAGGCAACAATGCGCACCATGTCAAACTAGAATCTCAATAATGCGATTTTTAGCAAGTAAAAACATTCCTGTAGCTCCTCAGCCTCCTTATTCACCAGACTTGAGTCCCTGTGACTTATTTCTCTTCCCGAGATTGAAAAATCACCTCAAGGGAACTCATTTTGGGACACTTGCGAACATTCAAAAAGCTGTAACCGGAGTTCCAGCAAAGCTGATGATTGGAAAAACCGTCTCCAGTGCTGTGTGGCTTCCCAAGGAAACTATTTTGAAGAAGACAATATTGCATTATAATATTCTTGGAATACAAAATTTAAATAAGATCAGTCTCATTACTTTATTTACACACCTTGTATGTATATGAAGGTAGTGCGTTCTCGCTTGTTAACGCCTGTAGCCTGTTGTTAGCGCCTGTAAACTTTGCGTATTTATTGTGCGCTTTCTAATTAACCAACCTTAATAAAATTTTCAGGATCGGTAAAAATCCATGCTCCAATTGCTTGTAAATTATTAAATTTTTAGCTTGAAAATTGTGCAGTGCAGTGCAATGCAAACATTAAAATATGAATTGAAGGGGCAGTGGGCATGGCAACGGAAAAAAAATAATTCATCTGTATAATAATTACAGTTTCTGAGATCCGGTCGTTTATCCAGACGGACATGGCTATATAGACTCAGCTCGTCCTGCTGATCGAGAATATATATTCATTTACATACATTTGCTCAAACTTAATATACCCTTAACCCTTTGGGTACAGCGTCTAAAAAACATGGCGGAGTTTATAATTACATAGCTTTGAATTCTTGGATTCCACCGATGCACAAGAGGGCGTGTTGGGGGCTGCTGAAGCAGTTGCAAATGAAACCCAAACTAATAGTCCGAAAATAGGCGGCACAGCAAAAGAACGAAAAAAAGACGACGACGAGAGCAAGCGGTTCATCTTTCACGTACCTCCTTGAGCGCAGGATCAGGAAACATACAATAACTTCAAAAAAAATCTTAAGGACGTTATATTGGAGGAATGGACCACTAACAGAGGTTCTGCAAAGAAAAGGATATCCAACTAGTTATTAAGAAAGAAATACTTGTAAAATTTTGTATTAAAAAGTCGCTGNGCTGCTGAAGCAGTTGCAAATGAAACCCAAACTAATAGTCCGAAAATAGGCGGCACAGCAAAAGAACGAAAAAAAGACGACGACGAGAGCAAGCGGTTCATCTTTCACGTACCTCCTTGAGCGCAGGATCAGGAAACATACAATAACCTCAAAAAAGATCTTAAGGACGTTATATTGGAGGAATGGACCACTAACAGAGGTTCTGCAAAGAAAAGGATATCCAACTAGTTATTAAGAAAGAAATACTTGTAAAATTTTGTATTAAAAAGTCGCTGCACGCAGACTTTTGGATGTGCCTTTTCTAGTAAGAATTTGTTTTAAAATAAATTAAAAATATAAAGAGTTAGTTACATATTTAAAAAAAATAGTCATGCTTTTGAGAAATACTTAATCTTTAATATGAAAATATTACGTACGTACATATTTAGCAGAGACTTAGCAGTATAAATGTAAAATTTCTTAAAAATCCACAGTCGAATGGTCTGCAAACTAAATTTTGTTACCGTGCGCATTCAATTGTGATAACTAATTAACATTGAATTTGCCTGTGCTAACGCAATGACCAAAATCTGGATCGAGCTTTTAGAACGGATTTGTTCTTAGAGACAGTTTATATGAAGAAGAGAAATTAAAAAAAAAATTATTCAATAAAAAAAGTAGAGCAATTTTGTTAACTCTCTTTGGGATGTGGTAACTAAATGACCAGCAGTGTATATGTATATACTTCTAACATAAGGCTGTCTCACAAAAATTTTAGATCCCCATGTAGCGGGGCAAATTTTAACATTTTTAATATAACTAATTATGTTCTTTGGAAATATTTTTAGCCGGTGTCTTGATCAACATCGAATGCAAAGCCTGGGCCCGAAACATAAACCATGATCGCTCGGAAAGGAGAGGATCCGTCCACTTCGAGCTGATGGTTGATTAAGAAAAGCATAAAGGTGATGGAAAAGAGAACAGTGTGCGTTATATCAGATCAGCAGCTATCAATATTGAAAACAAAAATTAATAGATCGAAAAACAGAAAATGATAAACATTATATACACAGAACAAGATCAGCAATGAGTAAAATGTAGCACCCATAGTAAACGATGGCTACATTGCAACTTAAAGCTTACAAAATACAGCAACAACCAAAGACAAAAATACGACCTACAAAATTAAAAAATGAATACCTAAAACAAAAATACAAACGCTTTAAAAAAATTGCGAGTAAAAAAGAACCCAACGCTACATAAAAAATGCCCTACATAAAATTAAATAAAAACAAGAAAGGAAGGCTAGCTTCGGTACCCGAAGCTTAGAATACCCTTGCAGACCTGTTGCCTTTCAACTGTTCGATCGATTGTATGGCAGCTATAGGATATAGGGATCCGATCTTTTGTTTTTAAATTTTTAAAAAAGCTTTAATGCCTATGAAAACTGTTTTTCTCAAGAATGAATTAATTGTCTTGAAAAACACCAGAGTTATGCTCAATGACCCATTTTCTCCTATCGTTCCTATGGCAGCTATAGGATATAGTAGTTCGATTTTGATGAAACTTCCAGGATATGTTAAAATTGTTATTAAATAGAGTTTACCAAGAAATAAACAATATATCTTTAAAAATGGCGAATTTATGACACTTTTTCCCAATCGTTCCTATGGCAGCTATGTGATGTAGTGTTCCGATTCCGGCCGTTCCGACTTATATACTACCTGCAACAGATTGAAGGGTTGGTGCAAAGTTTCAGCTCGATAGCTTTAAAACTGAGGGACTAGTTTACATAGCAACCGACAGACGGACAGAC
>JAJJHY010001067.1:243262-311398 GCA_021224005.1 Drosophila setifemur
TCCCGTTTACAATCCTTTTACAAATTGGTCTCTACATTGTGGATCACAAAGAGGCAGCGGTCTTTCTGTCTTTCAAACAGTTGACTCGACCATGAATATAAAAAGCAAATGAAAAGTGCATGTTTCTCCTAAATCGAATACCAAGCATTATGATTTTCACAATAATAAAGGTCCTTATCAGTATAAAAAGCTTAATAATTTACCCCCTTTCCATCCACTTAATTAGTGTAATATTTAGGAAAATAGCGAGGTGAAAAAACCAACGGTTATAGCAATTTGCCTGAACATCAGAAAATGCAAAACGTATAACAGAAATCAATATATAATAATAATTTAATAAAAAAATTAAGTATACATATATTGAAATACATGTATTATTAAAACAGTAATGATACATTTATTCATACAATTAAGTTTAGGTGTAAGTTAAGGCGGCTTAATATATTAAACAACATTAAACAAATTACAGAAAAATATCATTTTTTGCCCCACAGATAAAAACAATATTTTAGTTTCATAAATCTTTTATATAATATTTAAAACACATTAGATATTTATTTAAACTTATAAAGAGCACCTTATTGGAAAAAGTATAAGTTCTTCAAAAGATATTCTTAAACGAAATAGTTATTAATAATTTCTTGTGTTTTTTCACATAATATGCTAAAAAAATAAATAAGTAGTCTAATAAATTAACTGCACCCAGTGTTGTCACCGATCTTAACAAAAAGCTGATGGGAGATCTTTTGTGGTAGAATTTCTTACAGATACTGGCAGGCCGCAAATAAACTGCTACATTTAAGTGAACAAAATAATTGATCATGATAATTTTTTATTTGTTTCGTTTCGGCAAAATGTGTTCCCAAAACCGCCGATTAATATTAATAGGCTAAATAGAGTATATAAAGTAAACTAATAAAAACTGCAAATAATACTTAAACAAAAATACAGAGAAAAAACTGCCAAATAAACGTTCAACCCTCTTACTTTAAAAATTTAATATACCCTTTTGTTCAGTCTCAGATTAGTCTCGTCAGTCTGCGGTTTCCAGTAAAATAATTTTCAGCATCACAAAATAATATAAACACTCCACATTATTATTATTCTTGGGCGGCAACTACTAGCACATAATTAAAATTAAATGTATTTAAAAAGCATACATAACAAGAAAGAACGTTACAGTCGAGTTTCCCGACTGTTACAGACTCTGTACAAATTTGGTTATAATACAGAATAAATATATTGAAGACGCACATTCATACATATGTATATGAAGGTAGTTGTAGCGCAGCTGCAGCGGCACTTCCGAGAAAAATCAACCACCGAACGCAAGCGATTTACCGTTTCTTTGCGCAAATAAACAGATTTTTGTGTTTAGCGCCTGTAAACTTTAGGTATTTATTGTGCGCTTTCTAATTAACCAATCTTAATGATATTTTCAGGATCGGTAGAAATCTATGCTCCAATTGCATGTGTATTTTAAAAAAACACACGGATCTCAGCAACTGTAAGAGCTAGAAGAACCGTATTACCAGTGTAGATTCTTCTAATACTGAGTAAATTAGAGTTTATTTTTTAAAGTCGGTGCCACGCCCACCGCCCCCGCAATTTGTATTTGAATTTTTGCATTGCCCTGCACTGCACAATTTTCAAGCTAAATTTTTTTTAAAAATACACATGCAATTGGAGCATAGATTTCTACCTAAAGTTTACAGGCGCTAAACACAAAAAATCTGTTTATTTGCTCAAACAAACGGTAAATCGCTTGCGTTCGGTGGTTGATTTTTCTCGGAAGTGCCGCTGTAGCTGCGCTGCCACTACCTTCATATACATACATACGAATATGTATGTATGAATGTGCGTCTTCAATATATTTATACTGTATTAGCTGTCTGTTCAAAAAGTTTGGGTTTGTCGAATGGTTACGACGTTCGACTTAAAACGCGAAGATCTTGGGTTCGAATCCCAGACCGGACTCGGTGTGAATATATACGTGTATATATATATATATTTTTTTTGTACAGGGTCTGTAACAGTCGGGAAACTCGACTGTAACGTTCTTACTTGTTAAAAATATGCAATATGTTATAAAATCGTCAATGAAATAATGAAACAAAAAATAAAATTAAATATAAGTATATTTAAAATTTAATTTACAAACACACAAAAAAACACTGTTATGAAAAAAAATCGTTATGAAACTTGAGGAATTTAGAACAACTTAATAAGTTTTGTTTTCTAGTATTTAGCAAAAACCGCAAAATCTAATAAAAGTAGTAACGGTTTTGAAAAACCATAATCAAATAATTTTAATTCTAAACAATCTTGCATCTATGAAAAGTTTAAACAATAAACCAAACTACTTTTTGTTTAATATGAAAGGCTAGAAAATCTAAATTTATTAATTTAATTTAGTTGAGGAAATCTCCGAAAAAATACAAAAATAATACCAAGACGAAGAAACCCAAATACTGCTTTTGATATTATTTAAGTTAAACTTAAAAAAAAAACGTAAGCTGTCATATAAAATAAAACTTACAACAACAATTAAATAAACCAAAGAAAATTAACGGCAAAAAGAACCCTAAAAAATAAAAAATCCAGAAAAAAATTAAATCGTATATGAATAATAAAATAAGAAATGTTAAAAAAAATTTACTGAATTCAATAAAAATATTATGTTGATATGGAATTAAGTAATTCCAAATAAACAAAAACTGGGAGTGTTGTTATTACACGAAGATACTATTCGTGCAAGTGTAAGTTACATTGTTACATATATTTTTGATCAGCATGAACACCTAGATCTCGAAAACTACAAGAGTAGCTCTAACTCTGTCAAAACTTTGTCAAATGTAGACTTGTATGAACCCATGCAGACAAATACTATAAAAGCTATAGCCACCAAATAAGTTAGTTGAAGAAGTGGTTTGCTGATAATGACATAAGAGTGCTTGAATGGCACAAAATTTGTGGACAGACGTAAAAAAAAACGATATTGCCAACCTTCCCAGTAGTGTTCTCAAACTATGGGAGACCGTAAGAACCGCATGGACCTCAATTTCTTCAAAGAGATGTCAGAAATTTGTGGATTCCATGCCAAAGCAATGAGCTGCCGTTTTGCCCAACAAGGGTGGTGCTACCAAATATTAACCTTTATAATTTCAGTGAAATAACTTAATCACTACTATTATTATTTGGGCAGTATTTTGGTTGAAATTTCTTATTAATTTTCTTTTTAAACATCCACACAACATGAAGTCGCGTCCTTTTATTTTTAATTCCTTCATTTATTATTAAAATTCTTTAAAAAAAGTAAATATTCATCAATAAAATACCATACAAATTGTTTTTATACCCTTGCAGAGGGAATTATAATTTTGACCAGGAGTTTGTAACGCAGTGAAGTAGACATCTCCGACCTGATCAGCATCACCAGCCGAGTCGATCTAGCCATGTCCGTCTGTCCGTCTGTCGGTTGCTATGGGAACTAGTCTCTCAGTTTTAAAACTATCGGGCTGTAATTTTGCACTGACCCTTCAATCTGTTGCAGGTAGTACATAAGTCGGAACGGCCGGAATCCGAACACTACATCACATAGTTCCCATTGGAACGATTAGGAAAAAAAGGTATAAATTCGCCATTTTGTAAGATAATTAATTTATTTTTTAGGAAACATTATTTAATGATTATTTTAAAATATTCAGAAGTATCAATAGGAACAATGGGAGAAAATGGGTCATTGAGCACACCTCTGGTGTTTTTCGAAAAAAAAAATTAATTCATTCTTAAGAAATACAGTTTTCATAGACATTAAAGCAGTTTTCAAAAACTAAAAACCATAATCGGAGTACAATATCCTACAGCTGTCATACAAACGATCGAACAGTTTTAAATCAACTGGTATGTAAGGGTTTTCTTAGCTTCGGGTACCGAAGCTAGTCTTCCTTTCTTGTGTTCTCTATTATTGACCAATATGATTTTCACTTCTATTAAAAAGCTCATCACTGTATTTAGCAGCAACGATCATATATTTCAAATCAACCTCATCTCGAACACTTAAGAGCTGAACTTTCTTTTAGCATACATACTCGTATAATTATGTGGTACCCAAGCAGATCAAGTTGGTTTCAAATTTTGACAGCTGTGACGGTGTGTGTCTGTGTGTGGCTGGAAGCCGTCTGTTGTTATTATTTTTCGAAATTATCATTTGTATTAGGATAGACATTTATTTAATAGAATCAGCGTTAATATTTAAAACCTAGTAAATTGAATTTGTATTTTATGTTATATATATATATTATTACTTGAAAAAGGCATGTTCACCATACCCGATAGGATTGCGTGTGCTGATAACGGCGATCGGAGCTGATGAGTCGCATGGAGAATTGACAGAGTCTGTGTGAGTCAGGCGTTCGCAGAGGTCAGAGGGTAAGAGATAACCACGTGTGACCGGTACCACATGGAGAGGAGAAAACGGAATACAGGCATAGCCGCAATGATAGATTTCGAGTTTTTTTTAGATCGGTATTATTGTTTTTCCCTGGTGCAACGGGCAATAATAAATTTTAAAAAAAATACCTAGCGAATAAATACAAACTATTTTCCTTTTTATACCCTTGCCGAGCGTATTATAATGTTGACCAAAAATTTGCAACGCGGTGAAGGAGACATATACGACCCCATATTCTGCTGCTACGGGGAGGGGGTCCCGCGTTGCGATCAGTGATGTGCAGAAGCCGGCGTGGCTTGTGCGTCAGGTGATTCAGGGCCGGTGGCTGTGGTGCTCCTATGCTGAGATAGGAAGATTATGGTGGAAGGGGAACTGCCCTTCATATACTGCTGGCCTAGAGACTCAGTCAGCATGTGATTTAATAATTGTAATGATGGCTACTTGCCGGAGTTTCAATTAATGAGCTTGTTACCTTTATTCTTTGAATGTCAAAGTGAAATAAACCTTAAAGCTAACATAGAAAGAACTTCATAGCGGCAATGCAAATAAGCTCTGTTCGCCTTCTATGCCCGGGCATCCGGCCAGACGTTGCGTCAGCTGTTTGACCGGTGCAAGCTTTCGCCCGATCGGTTATTGCCGTTGATCGTTTAATTTAATGTGCTCCAAATTACGTTCACTCAAACGGTGAAGGAATGGAAGACTGAGAACGTTGCGCTCCATGGTGTCGTTCAGTGAAGGTGAGCTGGGCCGTGTCATAGTTCACATATCGGTTTTCGTTGACCGTGGCACTCTCGGTGAAGGTGATGAGGAAAGTACCTCGTATATGGCCATTGTCCACACTGACGCGTGCCGGGCGATCGTTTATAATGACAATCCCATCGTCAACGTAAGTAACAGGATGCAGGTGACTCTGCTGGATCTCGCAGTGGGCAGTGCCCCAGCGTGGAGCTCCTGCGCGCACGATCTTCTTAGCGCCCTGGTGTTATGGAGCAATTCTTTACCGTGTGGATCACCCCATTGCATTTCGCTATTACGTTATCTTCCAGCCTGAGCATGTTGTCGTGATGCGACACGGGAAAAACGTTAATCTTATTGCAGGCTGACTTAATTTTTTGAAACTTAAAAATAAAGTGCAAAATGTTAACGGATTGTACGATTTTAACGAACGAAACAGACAAAATATCTCTTAACGGTGTATCTGTCGGCTCCTTTAGCCAAATGGGTTCCAAGTCTGCGTGGTCTAGAATATTGGGACTAATTACGTTAACTTTAGCAAATGCAATGGCCAGCATTAAATTTTGCAACTCTAACATTAACATCCTATTCCGAGCGAGTAATGTCTCGTATAGGTGGCCAGTGTCAATTTGTGATTTTTTTTCCACGCTTAAGATTTGGTTGACGGTTTGTGTTAATTGGTTGATTTAATTTTGAATTTTGGTGTTTATTTTAATTTGCATATTATTAGAATCTGTTAGTTGCATTTCTCTAAATTTAATTCTTTCTAAATCTTTGCATCAGGTGTACCCGCTACCACTTTCAAAATTGTCCCTAGGAAATCTAAGCTTCTGGCATCGTGCATCACAGGGTATGCACGCTCAAAGAATCCAAAATATCCCGGAGATGAGCGGTATCCACGCTCAAAAGTTTTTTCATATGGGACTGCGAGAACATGTCACACCTTTCTGTTGTTTCTAAGAACTAAGAAATAGTATGCCAAGTGGCTACAAATTATAAATAGTTCGCGGGTATAGCTTGAAGGCGTTATTTCAAGTTGTCCTTGTGGACCACCATCCCTTTAATGAGGACCGTGGTCCCCAGGTCCGCTTCAACGGTTCTTTCTTCACATAAGGGTGTGAGCTTGTTGCCAAGTCTCCGGTTGGATTTCACCAGGACTTTATCGCCAACTTCGAAGACCCTGTTCTGCCACAAAACGTTTTCTCTGGCCCTGAGCGTGTTTTGGGCCTTGATGATTCTATTTTGGACTTCCGCTTGTGAGTCGTCCGGGTGTGCTTGTATGGTGTCGGCTGGCCGCTTGCCAATGACTGAGTGGATTGATTTGTCGTATTTGGCGGTAGCCAATAAAATTAATTAATAACGGTATCGGTTATTTCCTTGTCCATTTTCAAGCATCGAACAAGTTCCGCAAGGGTACTATGAAAGCGTTCCACTTGCCCGTTTGAGACGGTATGGAGGTATGGTGCATTTGTGTGCATTGTGTGCGAATTTGATGACGGTTCATTATCGCAATAGACTACTCTAGCTCTAGGGAAAAAATTCATGAGCTGTAGTAGGGCCGGTTTAAGGTCTTCAATTGTCCTTGAGTGGACATGTTGCACAACGGCAAACTTTGAAAATTTGTCAATACATGTAAGGAAGTATTTCCTATCCGTGGAGAAAATGTCTATATGTAACATTTCTCCTACATGAGAGGGGATCGGTGTCTCGCCGAGCTCATGTTTCTTTGGCTACGATTTCAGTAGCTAATTTTGTCATTTTCGGAAAGTAGTACTCGGAGAGTACCTGCTTCACATTTTCCTGGGCAGATCTGTGAGCCCTGGTGTGCTCATCGGTGAGGATCTCCCGTCTCTCAGAGACTGCAAAAATGTCCGTTACGCGATTTTTACAATGCCAAAATTTGGTGGCTGGAAATTGCCGAACCAGATCGTCCTGTATCATTGCTAGTGTGTGCAATTCACAATGGTTGGCGTTTACGCCCTTAGGAATAATGATGTCTGCGAGCTCATCAAGTAATGACTCTTTGCAGGAAAAGTTAACCGCATGTCGTCTCTTGTTTCCAAAGAGGACGAAGGTACTTTTTGACGGAAATCGTGCTTCCTCCAGAGTTATCTGATTCTGGAAGCAATTCAAAGGATTTTCCGTCGTTTCAATGGTATGGGTCAGGAAGAGTTCGCTGTGTATAGTAGCCGCGCACGATTCAGCTTCTTGTTCCCCCATGACATTAAGTTGTTGCCGCGAAAGTGCATAGGCAACTAAATTTTCCTTGCCAGGTTTGTAGAAAATTCTCGCCCCGGACTCGTCAATGCGCGCTTTCCACCTTTTAATCTTTGCATTTGGATTGGTTTCCGATACTGCAAAGGCTAACGGCTGGTGGTCGGTGAAGATATTTATATCTTTGACCGCATATAGGTAGTGTCTTAGTTTGGCTAGCGCCCAAAATATGGCTAAGAGTTCCCTTTCGTTGGTAGCATAATTGACTTTCCTGTCCTTTAATGTCCTTGAGATCATTTTAACAGGACGCCCTTCTTGGGATAGCACTGCACCATAGGCTGAGTCATCTGTCGTTAGATCAAATGCCTTTTTATAGTCGGGATATCTTAGCATGGCATCCTCGGATGCCAATATATTGCAAAGTTTTCGGAAGGCATTTTTCTGCGCTTCCGTAAACTGCACCTGAATATTTCTGGACCTGTGCCTGCTGACACTTCCATTTTCGCCTTTTAGGATTTCCGAAATAGGCCTGGCTATAGCGGCAAAATCCTTTATAAAGCACCTATAATAGCTTGCAAGGCCTAGGAACGAGCGAACCTCAAACACGGTTTTAGGCTCTGGGTATCCCTTAATGGCCTTAACCTTCTCTGGGTCGGTGGTCGTACCGTCACTGGTTACTACAAAACCCAAGAAATTCACACTCTTTTTAAAGAAGCGTGATTTTTGTGGTGAGACCCTCATGTTTGCTTCATGGAGGCTATTTAAGACCCAGTCTACGCGCTTGACTTGGGACTTTTCATCTTCCGAGAATATGATTACGTCATCGACATAAACGTAACAGAACCATTCAATTTGCTCTCGCAAAATGTCATCTATAGTCCTTTGGAAAATGCTGGCCGCGTTCTTCAGACCGAACGGAAGCCTCTTAAATTCGTATTTCCCTCCATTTACGGAAAAGGAAGTTTTCTCGCGATCGCGCTGTGCCAGCGTAATTTGGTGATAGCCGGACTTTAAGTCCAGAGTTGTGAAATACCTGGCCTTACCCAAATTTCCCAATATCATAGATATGTGCGGTATAGGGTATTTATCAGCCACAGTACGTTCATATAATTTGCGAAAGTCTTTAACTAATCGCATATTTTTCTTGCCTTCTTCATCGGTGCCTTTCTTGTCCACAACCCATATTGGGATGTTATAAGGGGAGACCGATTTCTGGATAATGCCGTTTTTTAGCAGGTCTTGGATCTCGTTGTTGACAAAATCTGCTGCCCCCATGAGATGTGGGTATAGTTTGGCATAAATTGGGTCTTCATTTATAGTCCTAATGGTGGCCACAACTGAAGTGTTGTAAGGCAAGGCTTCATTAGGATCTGCAAATGCTTTCCTCCTATTTTTTAACATTCGCAGGAATTCATTTTTTACCGATTGAGGGGCGTCTGTGCAATCCACGTTAGTGAAATTGAAATTAGGGCATTTTCGAAACGACATTTCTTCAATATCTTTACCCCATTTGATATGACCAGAAGCTAAACAAAGTGATGCTCCGGCCTGTTTTAATAAGTCTAGACCAATTATTCCGTCAAAAGACTGTAAGTCGGGTAGTATAAAAAATGTGGTCTTTATGTTGAAGACCGAGACATATCATTTTTGGGTAATGGTTGTCGCGCCGTGAATTTAGTGGATAGTGAATGGGGAATCCACTGGGCGGACACCTCTCAACACATTGTGTGGCCGAATAAAATTTTTAGACGCACCAGTGTCGATGAGAAACTTCGTCTCTATCCCCGTTACTCTTCGTCTGACGAGAGGTAGCTGGGATTTTGCCCTAACAAATTTACCGCATCAGAGTCATAATCAGTGATGGCGTCATCATCGACCTTTTCCGACACTTTGGAGGTTGTTTTGGCATACGACACCGCCTGACTCCCTTCGTTCTTGGCGATGTGGTTGACCCTTTGTTGTTTTCTTGGGGCACCAGTACGCTCGGATGTGGCAGGCCTCCTATTAAGGAAGCGCTGCGGTTGGATGGGTGGAATCACCTTTGAAAGTGAAGGATCTACGTCCATCGGTTCTGCATTTTGGAACCTATTACTGCGCTGATCGGAATGGGTCTGCGCCCTAACCTGCTTACTAAAGTGCGGATTTTTACCTCCCTCCGCTTGCGCGTCTGCTGGCCAAGGATTTTTTCCTTGTTGCCTACCTTGCGTATTGTCGCTTGTTTTGCGATCTTCCTGACTCTTGGTGAAAGTGGCCGCGAAAAGATGCCTCTCATGGTTGAACTCGACCTCTTGCGCCAACGTCAATGCTGACGGCAGATCTCTCGGCTTTGCCGCAAAGAGTACGTCTGTCAGGTTCCTTCTAAGACCTGATATAAAGACTCGTAACGCATCGTTACGGAATTTCTCATTTAAAGTCTTTGCCATAGCGGGATCATATGACATGTTTACCTTATTTGTTAATAGATTTTTCTCTACTTCATCGTAGTAATGCAGTAGAGTTAGACCACCCTGTCGTAGAGTGCCTAATTCCTGCTCAATGACGTGCATCGGTCGTTTGTCACTGTACGTAAAATCGAGGCGACTAATTATCGCGTCAAAATTTAACACAGTGTCGAACGAGGATAGCACGGCATCAGCAGGGCCCCTAACCTCGCTCCTAATAATAATTACGGCTTGGTAGTGGCGGGAGCTGCCATCATAACGTTTGAAGACGTGATATGCAGCGACAGCTGTTTGTCTCCAGGAAACATATGATTCCTGCGCTCCCGAAAATTCAGGGAGACATTTGACTGCATCCAAGGGTTCGTCACATTTAACATTTTCAATTATTTGTATTGCTTCAAATGTTTTGATCTCAAGGGCTTGAGTAGGATTTGTCGTCACGCTAACCTGGGCCACTTGAGTGGCAAGTGGATCAATCTTTTGTTGCAACTCTAATTCTCTTTGAATTACTTGAAAAGTTGGCTGCTATTAATTACAGTCGAGTTTTCCGACTGTTACAGACCCTGTACAAATTTGGTTATAGGCAAAATAAATCAAAACCAAAAAAAATATATATTCACACCGAGTCCGGGGTCTGGGATTCGAACCTAAGATCTTCGCGTTTTAAATCGAACGTCGTAAACATTCGACAAACCCAAACTTTTTGAAACGGCAGCTAATACCGTATAAATATATTAAAGGCGCACATTCATACATATGTATATGAAGGTAGTGGCAGCGCAGCTGCAGCGGCACTTCCGAGAAAAAAACCCCACCGAACGCAAGCGATTTACCGTGTTTTTGCGCAAGTAAACAGATTTTTTGTGTTTAGCGCCTCTAAACTTTAGGTATTTATTGTACGCTTTCAATTACCCAATCTTGATGAAATCAGGATCGGTAGAAATCTATGCTCCAATTGCATGTGTATTTTTAAAAAAAATTTTAGCTTGAAAATTGTGCATTGCAGGACAGTGCAAAAAATCGAATACAAATTGCGGGGCCGGTGGGCGTGGCGCCGACTTAAAAAAATAAACTCTTATTGACTCAGTATTAGGAGAATCTACACTGGTAATACGATTACTCTAGCTCTTACAGTTGCTGAGATCCGTGTGTTTATCCGGACGGACGGACGGATGGACGGACAGACGGACCGACGGACATTTCTATATCGACTCAGCTCGTCATGCTGATCAAGAATATATATACTTTGTGGGGTCTGCCACGCCTCCTTCTGCCTGTTACATACATTTGCACAAACTTAATATACCCTTTACCCTTTGGGTACAGGGTCTAAAAATGGTGTATTTATGACCTACTTTCCAATTCGTTTCTATGCCAACTATGTGATGCAGTGTTCCGGCTGTTGCGACTTACATAGGTACATATATACTACAACATAAAGAAGGCGCTGCGTAAAGTTTTAGCCATGTAAATTCAAAACTAGACTAGACGAACTCGGCAGATGATGCTGATCAAGAATATATATACTTTATAGGGTCTACAAGTCTCCTTTAATCAGTGATCATAGGCGGTACAATCAATAATTAGGCTGATTTAAGCTCATTAGGTTGACCCTCAAGGCCAAATGATCTACGATTGATGGAAGATCGTTTAGAAAAATCTCCTAGAAGAGATATTTATGTGAATAAAGACAGCCGAGATCCCACCAAATAAACGGCTGAACGGAGTCATAATCAAAGGCGTGCTAAAAGGTGCTGTATGTTGACGATCAATCGCCTGGTAGCGAAGGAAGGCAGCAGTATATCCTCCAGATATGAAAGAATACAGAGGATCTGCTGTACACGAGGTTAGGAAAGTTAGCGTGGGGTAGGGGAGTGTGTTTCTGTGCGTTCATTAGAGCTACCTGGTAAAAAAAAAACGGTAACACGCTCGACATAGCTGGATTGACTCGGCTGGTGAGGCTGATTAAGAATACATATACTTTCTGGGGTCGAAGATGTCTCCTTCACACTTCTGGTGAAAATTATAATACCCTCTGAAAAATAAAAATGAACTATGGAGCTTAAGCATTACTTCTTTTTGTTTTTGTCAATTATTAAAAATATATGAATCAATAGCATGTTTTTATTTTATTAGATAGATTGATTGAGCAGATCTGGTTTGCTATTTAGAATAGTTTTAATAAAAACAGGGAAATTTTGACTTATGTTGGATTGGCCTCTGTCTTCATTTGTTCATATTTAAGTCACGCTCTAATGTAATGTTAGTTATACCCTTTTAGAGAGTATTACTGAACTTAGCAAAGTATACATCTCGTATTTTATTAGACCCTGTACCCAAAGGGTAAAGGGTATATTAAGTTTATGCAATTGTATGTAGCAGGCAGACCCCACAAAGTATATCAGCATGACGAGCTGAGTCGGTATAGCCAAGTCCGATGGATAAACGAATGGATCTCAGAAACTGTAAGAGCTAGAAGAACCATATTACCAGTGCAGATTCTCCCAATTATTACGCCCCAATACCGCCCCCGCAATTCGTATTTTAATGTTTGCACTGCACTGCACAATTTTCAAGCTCAAATTTTAAAAAAAAATACACATGCAATTGGAGCATAGATTTCTACCGATCCTGAAAATTTTATCAACATTGGTCAATTAGAAAGCGCACAATAAATACCCTAAGTTTACAGGCGCTAACTCGCTTTACTTTACTTTTTAAAAAGTATGTGGTGGTCCAATGGTTTGGACGTTTGACTGAAAGCACGAAGGTCTTAGGTACGAATCCCATACCAGACGGTTTTTTTTTTCGTTCTTGATTTATTTAGCTTATAACCAAATGGGCGCACGGTCTGTATCAGTCGGAAATTCGACTGTAACGTTCTTTCTTGTTTAACATAGTATGAAGTAGTCTATCAGTGTTAAAGCTATCGTACTAGAACTTTATGCATTCCCTTATTTTTGTTGCGCTCAGTTTATAGATCAGACCAACCAGAAACGCTAAATCATCAATTCACCGATTGAAAAAAGTAATACAATCAAAAACTTTAAACAAATTGGATACCAATATTATAAAGAATGAGCAGTACAAATAAAACAATATCTAAAATGAAAAAAACCAATAAATCAAAATTATAACAATTTGCTGGGTATAAAAAGAAAAAAAAAGAAAGGAAGGCTAGCTTCGGAGTCCGAATACCCTTGTAGACCAGTCAATCGTTTGGATATAGTGATCCGATTTTTTTTTTCATTTCCAAGAATGAATCAATTATATTGAACAAAGGAAAATTGCAGTCGAGGTTTCCCACTGTTAAATACGATGTACCAATCTTGGTTTAAGCAAAATAAATTAAGAATGTAAAAAAAATTTTAAATGCAAAAGAGAACTACCGAATCTGGGTATCGAACCAGGGAAATCCTAACTATTGCACCACCTAATACATTTTAAAGCAAATAGCTATTGCAGTATAAATTCATATTTATATGAACGTAGGTCGTCTCAGCGGCGCTCTAAAAAAACTTAACTTAAACAATTTAAACAAATAATATAGAAAAAAAAAACTTAACATCTAGCATAATTTAAAACAAGTAAGAACGTTACAGTCGAGTTCCCCGACTGTTAAAGACGCTGTACCAATTTGGTTATAAGCAAAATAAATCAAAACGAAAAAAACATTTATACCGAGTCTGGTCAGGGGTTCGCACGTAAAATCTTCGTGCTTTCAGCCAAACATCCTAACCATTGCACTAACATATACTTTGCGAAAGGAGTAGCAAATACAGTAGAAATATATTGAAGGCGCATATTCATACACATGTGTATGATTGTAGTGCGTTCTCAGCGGCACTTCCGAGAAAAATTAACCCCCAAACGCAAGTGATTTACCGTTTATTTGAGAAAATAAACATATTGCTTGTTGTTAGCGCCTGTAAACTTTGCGTATTTATTGTGCGCTTTCTAATTAACCAATCTTGATAAAATTTTCAGAATCGGTAGAAATCCATGCTCCAATTGCATGTGAATTTTAACACAAATTTTAGCTTGAAAATTGTACAGTGAAGAGCAAACATTAAAATACAAATACAGGCGGACATGGCTATATCGCTCAGCTCGTCATGCTGATCAAGAACATATATACTTTGTGGGGTCTGCCACGCCTCCTTCTGCCTGTTACATACATTTGCACAAACTTAATATACCCTTTACCCCTTGGGTACGGGGTGTAAAAACTATAAAATAGAATTTATATATTTAAAAATTTTTTATAATTCACAACATAGTAACATGCTATACATGCCCCATTCACAACCCGTAACTCGTCTGCTAAATTAAGGCTTTATAAACTCATGGTTCCGTTTTGTGGCTCGTTTTAAATTTTCTAAACAACCATATTTAAAAAGCAAATTTGAACTGCATAAACATATACATATCTTTGAGATATGATGGATTTTACATTTATTGGCTCACAAAAATGTTAGATAAAAACCAATATGACTGTGTAATATGGAGGGTGGCTCTAGCTCTTGTAATTTCCGTGATATGGTGGTGTTCAGAAGGTATGAAGGGGCAGATAGATAGGCATGGATGGACTTGGCAATTGATGCTGATCAAGAATAATTATATTTTATAGACAAATGCTCTCAATTTCTCTATTACTGAATTCAATAAACCCCTTTGCGGTTTGGATAACGGGTATAATATGTTTAAAAATTTGAATTTTTCTTGAAACAGTTTTTCAAAACCGTTAATTGTTGTATACGAGTATTCATTTAATACAATTACATTTACAGATTAATATACATTTTTTACCTTTTCTTTTAATATATCGTAAATCAAAGCATAATAAGATAGTGCTAATGTATATGTAACATAGAGAAAATAACTATTTTTAGACCCTGTACCCAAAGGGTAAAGGGTATATTAAGTTTGTGCAAATGTATGTAACAGGCAGAAGGAGGCGTGGCAGACCCCACAAAGTATATATATCCTTGATCAGCATGACGAGCTGAGTCGATATAGCCATGTCGATCTGTCCGTCCGGATGAACACACGGATCTCAGCAACTGTACTAGCTAGAGGAACCGTATTACCAGTGCAGATTCTCCTAATACTGAGTCAATTAGAGTTTATTTTTTTAAGTCAGCGCCACGCCCACCGCCCCCGCAATTTGTGTTTGAATTTTTGCACTGCCCTGCACTGCACAATTTTCAAGCTAATTTTTTTTAAAAATATAATGCAATTGGAGCATAGATTTCTACCAATCCTGAAAAATTCATCAAGATTGGTTAATTAGAAAGTGCACAATAAATACGTAAAGTTTACAGGCGCTAAACGAAAGTAATCTGTTTATTTGGGCAAACAAACGGTAAATCGTTCGGTGGTTGATTTTTCTTTTTCCTTATAACCAAATTTGTACAGGGTCTGTACCTGTCGGGAAACTCGACTGTAACGTTCTTACTTGTTATTAGTATTTTAATGGGTCTGCGCAGATTATGTTTGTTACGCCACGCCCTCTTCATAGCTCAAATGATGATTATTACATAAAAATAGGGTTCGTGAACCTTTTAAATAAAAAACACAGATAATTTCATTTAAACATCTACCCGCCCATAATGGAAGTCCCTGTGTATAAGAAAAACAACAAACCGTTCGATCGTTTGTATAGCAGCTATAGAATATAGTTTTCCGATTTTTATTTTTTAATTTTATTAAACGGTCTTAATGGCTATAAAAAATATATTTCCCAAGAATGAATTAAGTGTCTTCAAAAACACCAAAGTTATGCTCAATGACCCATTTTCTTACATCGTTCCTATGGCAGCTATTAGATATAGTGGTCCGATTTTGATAATACTTTCTGGATAGGTTAAAATATTCATTAAATAATACTGAGTAAAGATTGAATTAAGTATCTAAAAAAAATTTCGAGTTTATGGCACTTTTTCTCAACCGTTCCTATGGCAGCTATGTGATATTGTGTTCCGATTCCGGCCGATACGACTTATATACTACCTGCACAGTTTCAGCCGGATAGTTTTAAAACTGCGAGACTAGCTTACGTAGCAACCGACGGTCGGACGGACATGGCTAGATCGCCTCAGCTGGTGATGCTGATCTGGAATATATATACTTTAAAGGGTCGGAGATGTATCATTCACTGCATTACTAACTTCTGGTCAAATATATATAATACCCTCTGCAAGGGTATAATAAATAAGAACTTAATAGTCGAGTTTACCGACTGTTAAATACCCTGTACCAATCTTGTTATAAGCAATATAAAGGGTCTATGTTAATAACATAACAATTTGTGTTTTTCGTTTGCACCACACTGTGCAAGCTAGAGTCCTGAAAATTCCATTTAGTTTGTTTAATTAGAAAGTGCACAATAAATATGCAAAGTTTACAATGTTATTAACATAAAACCGTCCTTGTTGAAAGACCCTTTGGATCAAGAACGAAAAAAATGTGGAAAAAAAACTACCGTGTTATGAGCCAGGACCCTAACCATTGCACAAGCAAATACATTTCAAAGCATGTAGCTAATACAGTATCAATATATATATATATGAAGACAGTATGTGCGTTCTCAGCGGCCATTCTCTAGAAAAGTCAACTTGAACAACTTCATTTTGTAGAGTTTCCTAACAAATAATAAAGAAATACTACAAAAAAAAGAATTATATTAAACATAATTACATTTGGGTACAGGGTCCAACAAAAATTTAAAAACTCCAGATAATAGTCACCAATTTAGTTATCGGTATATTAAAAATTACAATACATTTGTTGTATATTAATCGCTTGCAGAGGATATTATGATGATACGATGATATCCCGCAAATTTAACTTTTATTATTTTTTTTTTTTCGCATGCCTTGATGGAAGAAAAATGTAATGTTAAATATATTATTTTGTGAATTATTATTAAAATATTTCTTTACCACATATACGTAGTTTTTTTTTTATATAATTAGTTTGCATAGTGAATTACGGAATTTCAAAATTCATTTTTGGTTTTCTTTATTTCTTATGAAGTTTTAACCTTTGATAAAACATCTAAACATCTCTTTTTCAGAAATATTTTCGGCCTGCTGCCTGTATATATACATCGGTATGTAAGTATATATATATATGCGCCATCTTGAGCTTCGGTATAGAAACACTGAATATCTTTGACGTTTGTGAAGCGATTGGCTTGTGTAGGTACGTTTTGGAAACGTCAATTCAGTACAATTTGAGCCATGAATAACATGACCTCAAAAGAACGCGTCAAAGTGGTGACTTTGTTTATCGAAAATGAGCGTTAAATTGTGAAAACGCAGCGTGCGTATCGACGAAAGTATAGAGGCAAAAAAGCGCCTTCCGACAATACTATTCATTTGGCTTAGAGTTTTTTTGAACACGGTTCAGTGGCGCACCGTGAGCCACACAGCCGACCATGTCCGACATCCGACCCCACCGTATCGTACCGGCGGTGTTCGCAGCATTTAAACGTTGCACCAGGTTGCGGCGTATTTTGAAGGATGTACAAATACATATCACTTAACGATTGTTGCCCGAAGGCAAGCCGCGGCAGTTGGCCTACGCCCGAAAAGTAGCCGAGATTCTCGAAATGGAGCCGAATTTTTGGCATGAAATTTTGATGACCGACGAAACTCATTTCACCCTGTCTGGCGGCATCAATAATCAGAACTGGCGCATCGGGCCACTGAGAATCCTTACGTCATTCATGAGATCCCATTACAAGACGAGATAGTGACAGTTTGGACGGGTGTTTGTGCCCCAAACATCATCGGCCCTCACTTCTCCAAAAAGGCGAAACAGTTGACGGCAAGCGATATCGGTGGATGATGGCGCACATAATGTGTCCGGAGATGCGTAAAAAGGGTCTAGAAAACTTCTGGTTTCAACAGGACGGGGCCCCATGTCACACAGCAAACGATACAATTGAGTTTTTGCTGCGAAAATTCCCTGGACGCGTTGTGTTAAAAAGAGGCGATATCGACTGGCCGCCCCTTTCGCCTGATTTGACCCCGCCGGACTTTTTTTTTTTTGGGGTTATCCGAAGAGCAAAGTGTACATAAGCAAGCCCAAGACCATCACAGAGCTCAAGGAGAGTATTCGCACCGAAATGGCCAATATATATGGCCGATATGCTCGAGAAAGTCATGGAAAATGCTCGAATAAGGACACTTTTTCACTAGCTCCAATAAATTGTAAAGGAACAATCTAAATAAACATAAAAGATTTTCCATACATTTTTTTTCCAAAGTTATTCAATATTTTCATATCGAAGCTCGAGATGGTGCACCCTGTATATATAGCTAATTAATATTGGTTTCACGACATATATTTATGTATTCATATATTCTGTGTGTATTCTCACTTCAGTTTAAACTTGGATGCTTATAAAAAACTATTACGATTACTTCGTTACTCTGTTACTGGCTTAGTCTTCTCATACATTTTGTAAGTGGGAGTCGCGGGCGCTTCTATCTTCTATCCTGCATGACCACCTGCTTCAAAGCCCCGGCTCGGGCGCTGGATTTAACCTCGTGTCCACCCAAAGATGCGGTACCATCTCGCGCGATGTACAGCTGAAGGCCAGATGCTAAACAAATGTTATTAATATATGAATCTTTCTTAAAAATGCACTTACTTTCTGCGGATTCTTCAAGTTGATCCAGCTTGGTATCCTTTAAAATTTCATCAATTAATGAGTTTGGATTAACCCGCGTCTCCTCCACTCGGTCTGAAACCCGTGGCCCGTCTTCAAGCGCTCCCTTCTTGCGCTTCTCTCCGCTGTTTTTCGTACGATCCAGAGATCCTGTTTCACTTATAACTAACGAACCGGAACTTGGGTTCCTGTGGGGTCGATAGGAAACCGAAACATTTTGTTACTACCTTCACAATCACTTTTTAAATAATAATTAATGTTTATAAATCGGTGGCAATTAATATTATAATGGCCCGACCAACCACTCTGTGCATTATAATTATATGAAATGAGAGTGCTTACAACAGTTAAAACGCAATATCAACAAAACAAAAGAGGTAGGGTTTTTCTGGCAAAAATGATATTATATTTTTGACGAAAATTTTGCAACGCAGTAAAGAAGACATCTTCGTCCTTATTAAGTATATATAATCTTGATCAGCATCACCAACCGAGTTCATCTAGTCATGTCCGTAAGTATATTTCTACGCAAAATAGTCTCTCAGTATTTAAGCTATCACGCTCAAACTTTACACATACCCTGTACCAATTTGGTTATAAGCTAAATAAATCAAGAACGAAAAAAATGTACTACCGAATCTAGTCTTAGCTTCGATTCTGAGACATCCGCACCACCATTCCGCACCACATTCATACATATGTATATGAAGGTAGTGCGTTCTCAGCGGCACTACCTAAAAAAATCAACCCCCGACCACAAGCGATTCTCCATTTACTTGAGCAAATAAACAAAAAGCTTTATGTTAGCGGCTGTAAACTTTGCATATTTTTTGTGCGCTTTCTAATAAACCAAACTTGAAGAACTTTCAGGATGGTTAGAAATGTATGCTCCGATTGCGTAAAAAAAAGCTGGAGTCTCTAGCTTGAAAATTGTATAAAAAATGGTGTATAAAAATATAAATACCGACAAAAAAAAAATTACCTTCATCTGCGGTAGTATTAGGAGAATCTACACTGGTAATACGGTTTCTCAAACTCTTACACTTTCTGAGATCCGTTCGTTTATCCAGACGGACGGACAGCCAGACGGTCATGGCTGAATCGACTCAGCTCGTCATGCTGATCAGGAATATATATACTCTGTGGGGTCTGCCACGCCGCCTTCTGCCTGTTACATACATTTCCACAAACTTTAAATACCCTTTACACTTTGGGTACAGGGTCTAAAACGGTGAAATTTTAAAAGCGCTAAGCAACTAAAACCTAAAAAGCTGTTTTTCAAAGTCAAAATGGCAAAAGCCGAAGAGATAACTTAAAGTCAACCCACATCATAGTGATGCTAGGACGTCGTATTATCTGGGTTGTGGCCAGCGGCGAAAGCGTTGCTCCCGAAATGGACATGTTGTTGGCCGAGGCTAGAGCGGATGCCTCGGCGGCAGCTGCCGATGTCGAGAGTAACAGGGAGGCGGCTGACGGATTCGAACGTATGCTGCAAGCGTCCGTGGGACTGCCGGCTAAAGAACTAAGGGCATCATTGGACAAGACGTTGCCCAGCCGCGGACTGCTGCCAAGGCCATTTGGTGAACCAACTGTTAGCTGCTGCGTGTGCTGCGCTGGAGCGCCAACAATGTCCTGACCAGTTCCAGCGACGCACTGATGGGTAATGGCAGAACCACTGCTGCTGCTGTTGCTATTGCTGCCATTTGAGGATGAAGCAGAATGGTAAGAGTGTATACTGGCCAGAGTGCCACACGGAGAAGGACTGTATTCGGGAGCATAAGAAGTCATCGTTGTTGCACCGCCCGAGTATTGATGTCTGTTGTTGCCCATGCATGTGACGACAGCACAAATATTTCCGCTGTTCTGGACATTATTGCAAGTGCTGTTGCCGTCTAAGAGGCGACGAGAAACTCCACTAAAGCCCCTGAATGAACGCGTCGTTGAATTGGAATATTCGTTTTAGACATTAAGCAACACACCATAACTATAGTTACAAAAAAAAAACTAAATAAAAATGAACAAAATGTTAAAAATGTTACATTAGCTTAACAAAAAATTTAAAAAAAGCAACCGAATATTGTTTAGTTTTATGGCATTATATACTTTTAGACTTATGCGTTCTTTGTAAAAAGACTGTTGCACTTCAATTTGTGTTCACTTAAAAAAAAATGTTAATTATGGAAACTATCAGCCTTCGAACACCGTCAATATTTTAATACATCAATTTGGGTAAGATATAAATATTCAATTCTTATATCACTTGTTAGGTGGCAAGAGATAATAAGATCATTAATAGCTTAATTTATGTATTTTTGTGTAATGATTAATTACAAAGTTGTAAGCCAAATTAAAACAAGAAAGGAAGGCTAGCTTCGGTACCCGAAGCTTAGAATACCCTTGCAGGCTAGTTGCTTTTAAACCGTTCAATCGTTTGTATGGCAGCTATAGGATATAGTAATCCGATTTTTGGGTTTTTAAATTTCTAAAAAGGCTTTACTGTCTATGAAAACTGTTTTTATCAAGAATGAATTAATTGTCTTGAAAAACACCAGAGTTATGCTCAATGACCCATTTTCTCCTATCGTTCCTATGGCAGCTATAGGATATAGTGGTCCGATTTAGATGAAACTTTTAGGATATGTTAAAATTGCTTTTAAATAGAGTTTTCCAAGAAATGAATAAATTATCTTAAAAAATGGGGAAATTTTGGCACTTTTTCCCAATCGTTCCTATGGCAGCTATGTGATGTAGTGTTCCGATTCCGGCCGTTCCGACTTATATACTAACTGCAACAGATTAAAGGGTCGGTGCCAAGTTTCAGCCTGGTAGCTTTAAAACTGAGGGACTAGTTTACAGAGCAACCGACAGACGGACAGACAGACGGACATGGCTAGATCGACTCGGCTGGTGATGCTGATCAAGAATATATATACTTTATAGGGTCGGAAATGTCTCCTTCACTGCGTTACAAACTTCTGGTCAAAATTATAATACCCTCTGCAAGGGTATAAAAATAGTACGTATATTTTAATAAAAAGTATTCATACCCAAACTACCAAATATAAACTGTAAGGGATTAGTACCAACAATAACAACAATAACAAAACATCACGAAATGAATCAATTATGTACAAAAATCTGGAGGAATCGCTATGGCAACAATAACGGTGGAGAACCAAAACCAAGGACCACGAATATAATATGTCTAGTTGTAGGTTTAGGTCGTGAAAACAGCGTTTTAAGCTAAACATTCAAGAATATAGTCTAGATTTAACGATAAATATCAACAAAAACCAAGTTGCCTTCCGCTTTTTAATTTTCTATATATAACAATATATATATATATATATAGATTTATTTATTTGCTTGTTGGTAATCAAAACACGACGCACCTCATTAGTTCGAACACAGCATTCGTGGAATGTGGCCGCTCGATGAATGCCTCCTTTGTTGCTAGAGGCTTCGAGGACGTGCCCAGTAAGATCTTTCGACGGTAGGCCTGCTCGAAAGACGACTTAAAGGAGACTAAGTTGGCAAGCGACGCTCCCGGTGAGTCCATTATGTCGTAAGTGAGCTTGCGAGGCTTGTAGCTATTGACCAGTGCAGGTTTCTCCGGTGACTGGATAAAAAGCGGAATATTCGAATTTCGGTCGATGGTTGGGGTAAGAAATGGATCAATATCAACATGCTCACTCGTAGTTTTTAATATAGTTCCCATCGACCGAATTTTTTGAATAGAAGTGGCTTGCGATGTATGCGGACTACCACTACCATCCTTGTCAATGAACTTGGCGTTGCCTACCTTAATGTAGTGGTGATTTTGGTGGCCTATGTGCTTTACGTACAGCTTTCTCGACAACCCGTTCGATATGGCAGAGTTCTTGCGCAGATGGTGTTCCTGCTGGAAAAGGATTCGCTCCTTCCTCGACTGCTCATGCATACGCTGGAACTCTTCGCGCACAGATTTTACTGCATATTCATCGAAACATATATTGTTTAACGACTTTATTTTTGGAATCTGCGCGTGCTCAACTAACTCTTTAAGGCGACGTGGAGAGTTTCGGTTCAGTTCCATTGAGGCTTTGTGGAATTCCATTTCCAAAATGGAGAGATTCTCCATGGACTTGATCTTGGTCACTCGAGGGGTATGATAATTTTCCTCCAGGCCAGAGTCATTGTCACCTAAGTCCTCGTTGAGGGATTCGTCCGATTCGCTCTTACCTCCGTTTTCAAAATTCTGAGTGGTATCGGGTAAAGAACTCACATCGTAGTAGGTGCACCAGCCCTCCCCGCGTTCTCCCTCCAGAGGTTGGAACTGCGGGGGGGCCATCTCTGTCATAGGGGTGCAAAATTCCTCAAAGGCCAAAGTCTTGTCAATGTTCATGGTTCCGTTTGGGGTCTGGTAAAGTTGATCTTTGCTCAGGTACTCTGAGTTACTTAGACTGAGATGGGTCTGAATTTGATGGATCTTTGGAGCCAAAGTCACTGAGGACAAAAGCTGCTGGCTCTGAATATTTTGCTGGTGATGACTACTGTGTAGTTTATTTAATTTCAAACCATTTATTGCTTTCTGATTAAGTCTATTTAGTAGAGAAACGGATTTTCTAAAACGACTATAGTTTGTTGGTTTTGATTTTTCCAGTAGTATTTAATTTTTTGTTTATTATTTAATTCGTAATTATTATTTAACATTTTTAGCAGTGGTTAGTTGGCCGATCACCCCATTTTGTCAATTTGAAACACAGATTAAATTATAAAAGAAAAAGAAAATAACTATGATGAAATATTTATGAAAAAATTATGTAGGCGTAAATAGCAATCCTTAAAAAATAGTGAGCTATCATTAATCGATATTAATAAAACCAATAAAACCAAAAAATTTTAATAAAATACGATGTACAAAATTCGTTCATTGATGTTTTTTTTAAGAAAATATAAAGGTTTTAATTTTTTTGGTGATATAAAATTTTACATTTAAATACATACACAATTCCCCGCCACATTAAAAAGTGGGCCACATGGGTGTTTTTTGATGAAGCATGTTTCAGACAATACCATTTATCCATCAAACACAGAATTGCTTTCGGTCATGTTTTTTATATAAAGTGTCTGAACAACATCGACACACTCTATTTGAAAGACCCTTTATAGGTATCGGGTCAAAAAAATTATTAATTAAATAATGGCCACCACTATGTGTTTTGGATATATTTCAAAATGTAATATAATAGGGAAACTTGCCTGTATACGAAAAAAATTTTATTCAAAACAATGGCTTCGATAAGGTTTCGAAAAAATATATAGTGACATGTTCATTTCTCGCCGTCTCTAATTTCGCCTGCTCTTGATATTCTCACAATCAGCCCTCAGCTGAATAATTAAAGCAACCACAGCACTTTAGGTTTAAGTTGAAAACCGATCCAGCGCAATGATGTAAACAAAGATCGGTCGTAGCGCAAAGCACTTTAGGTTTAAGTGGAAAACCAAAATCGGACACCAGCACTTTAGAATAAACATAAGCCGGTCCGGCGCAATGATGAAAACCAAAATCGGACACCAGCACTTTAGAATAAACATAAGCCGGTCCAGATCTGAGATGTAAACAAATTGGCGGCGGTCGTGGCCGAGGTTTCTTTATAGATTGTTACATGCACAATCTTCAGTCTTAAGCAGAGATCTAATGAATAAAGAACAGAAAACTAAACTCCTTGGTTTTATTATTCTCGGTTAGTCTCCAGCGTTGTCCTAAGTCTTTTGACGGGACATTTGTTCGACTCGGTATTATAAACTATTTAACTGGCGCAGTCGGTAGGATAGTGCTTTAATAATCACATAACGAAACAATTTACGGTTCGCGAGCGATACGATCTATTTCTGATCATCCAGTGTAATTGAGCACATATTGCAATTGTGTCGAATCTGTTTCGAGTGAGAGTACTATCCGCAAAAGAACCTTTCGTGTCTGTAAAAAAAAATTTCAATCGACGTATAAATCCAATTCGGTCGTCAAACAAACATTGAATTAGTGACAAAGAATAAAAAACAAAACAAAGATGGAACCATCACGCGCAAACAATGTTCCAATACCTGCTCAGGGAGTGTTAAGTGACCAAAACTTAAGCCAGCTTCTTCATCAACTTCGAAATGTGCCACAGTTCGAAGGTGAGCCGTCCGCCTTGGCTCCGTTTGTCAGAAGAGTGGATTATTTGCTACAACTGTACGGCACGAATAATGAGCGACAACAAAGTATCATCTTCGGAGCAATTGAGCTCCAAATCTCTGGTGAGGCACAGAAGATACTCCAGGTGCTGCATATCAACGATTGGCCCAACCTAAGGCAGGCCCTAATAGCCGAATACAAGACGCAAACACCAGTCGAGGAGCTGCTGAGAAGACTTTACAACACCACCTTCCAAGGCAATCTTCGTAAGTTCTGCAATGACGTTGAAGGCCGCATTTTAATAATTAGCAATAAGTTAGAGTTAGAAGGAGACCATGAGAATTCCAGATTATACACAAATGCCATGAACAATACTGTAAAGAATTTGATACACAGAAAATTACCAGATAGACTTTTCATGTCTTTGGGAAGATACGATATTTCGACAATTTTGAAATTGAAGCAAGTGGCCCAGATGGAGGGTTTTTACGAAGAATCTGATAGGAGTGAGTTTAATAAAAATGGAAACTCCAAAAATAAATCCCAAAATTTTAACAATAATTTTACTAACAATACGCGTAATACTTACCCACAAAATAATTTCCAACAACCACAGAATGTCCGTGAGAATAATAATTATCAGCGGAATGCCCCCCAACAGCCTTCAAATAGGCAGGTTAACAGAAATAATGCTAGTAATGTTGCACTGGGGGCTGTACTTTCACAGGAAAACAAGCCGATAAGCTACATCAGTCGAACGTTGAATGAGCATGAAGAGAATTACAGTACAATAGAGAAAGAATTATTGGCCATAGTGTGGGCAACAAAGATGTTGAGGCCTTATTTGTACGGAAGAAAGTTTGAGGTATTGAGTGACCATAAACCCTTGGTTTGGCTGAGTAATATTAGAGAGCCTAATATGAAGTTGCAGAGATGGAAGATAAGGTTGTGTGAGTATGACTTTGACATAAAATATTTGGAGGGAAGGTTGAATCATGTGGCAGATGCCCTATCTAGGGTTCGTATTGAGGAGGGTTATTACGAGGAAAGTAGTACAAGTGCTACAGCTCACAGCGCTGTAGAAGATGATCATAATTTGATACCAATAACAGAAAAACCATTTAATTACTTTAAGAGACAGGTGGAAATGATTAGGAGCGACACGGAAAGTGTAGAAGTGGCATATTATTTTAAGAAAGTTAAAATAAGAATTAAATATTTGGATATTAATAAGGAAAAGGCTAAACAAATATTGATAGATCATTTTTGTAATAAGACGGGCGCGATGTACATCGAAGATGAGGCAGACTTTGTGGTCATACAAAAGGCATTCCAGGAAATCATGAATCCAAGGACGACTCGGATATTAAGGGCAAATATAAAATTAAAAGACATAGAAGGTTACGCAGAATTTAAAGAGATAGTTTTGAGCAATCATAAAAAACTATTACACTTGGGAATTGAGAAGATGGTTTGGTTGTTTAGAGAGACATTTTACTATCCGGATTTTCAAAAACTTATTCAAAATATAATAAACGAATGTGAGATTTGCAGTCGTGCTAAGATCGAGCACAGGGACACATCGCATACATTAAATATTACTCCAGAGGCAGAAAATTGTAGAGAAATATACGTAGCAGACATTTATACTATCAAAAATCAGAATTATTTAACATGTATTGACTTGTACTCAAAGTTTGCAAGCGCGATTGAATTGGATGGTAAGGACTGGATGGAAGTCAGAAGAGGACTCGTCCGAATTTTTAATAATATGGGAAAATCAATAACGCTAAAAACAGATAGGGATAGTGCATTTATGAGCATATCACTTAAAGAGTGGTTGGACAAGGAAAACGTTAGAATACAGATAACAACGAGTAAAAACGGTATTGCAGACGTGGAACGGTTACATAAAACGATAAACGAAAAAATTCGAATAATTAATACCGATGATAATGAAGAGAATCGTCTTATGAGGATGGACATAATATTGTACACATATAATCACAAAATAAAGCACAACTGGCAGAACCCCGGCAGATGTTTTTATTTACGCAGGAACACCTGTTTACAGTAATCAGAAGGTGAAGGAGGCTAGAATTGAGGGTATCAACAGGAAACGACACGAGTTTGAGATTGACACTAGGTTCAGGAAGGCACCCATAATTCACGGAAAACTAGAAAACCCATATAAGCCTACTGGCAAAATAGAGCAGGTTGATAGAGACCATTTTGAGGAGACTAACAGAGGTCGAAAGATTAAGCACTATAAGACCAATTTCCAGAAACAAAAGAAATTAAACAAAAGTAAATATTTTCAGGAGGAACAAAGTCAAGATCGGGCCCAATAACTGTCGTGTTTTTTTCTACTGATGGTGTCAGCGCTGTTGCCGGGAGGTAGCCACCAATTCATGGAAATAAATCCAATAACATCGAATAATGGTTACTTACTTTTTGAAGTCGGTTCGGTTGATGTACCGGATGATTATGAGTATCATTGTCTAACGGTAAATTTGACTAAGACCGAGGACACGTACACTAAATTAATAAAGGAAGCTGTTGACTTCCAGGAAACGGTACAGATTCAATATTTAACTGAGAAATTGCAGAGAGAGATGAACGGGATTAGAATATACAGGAGAAACAAGAGGGGTTTGATGAACTTTGTCGGAACAGCATACAAGTACTTGTTTGGAACTTTGGATAGCAATGATAGGGAAGAACTTAAACAAAAAATAAATTCAATAGCTCAGAATAGTGTTCAGATGAACGAACTCAATCGCGTGATTGACGCGGTCAACCAGGGCGTTGAGGTTTTGAACAGAAAACGAGTGAACACAGAGAGGGCCAGGTTGCTTGATTTGTTGGTGTTCAATTTGGAGCACTTCGCGGAATAAATAGAGGACTTGGAGATGGGTATGCAGATGAGTAGATTGGGGATCTTTAATCCCAAATTGTTGAAACACGACTATCTTTCAAACGTGAATTCGGAGAAACTTTTAGGTATAAAGACATCAACTTGGCTTAGGTCTGACACAAATGAAATTTTGATAATATCCCACATTCCGAAAGAAATAATTAAAACACCGGTGTATGAGATCGTGCCTTACCCCGACCAGAATCATAATGTTTTGCAGGATGAACTGCAGTATAAGTACTATTTGCATAAGAACGAATTATACAATAAGGATAAAAACAATTAACCAAAAATCCATGCCTATTAGGCATCATAAAACAATCTAACACCAGCTGTAGATTTACTAAAACCCATTTAGCTACACAAACTAATTATATTGAACCGAACATATTAATAACATGGAATTTACCAAAAACCACTCTCAATCAGAACTGTATGAAGGATGAGGTTAAAATTGAAGGAAATAATCTAATCAAAATTTACGGTTGCTCAGTAATATTGAGCGAGATATCGGTGTCCAATACAAACTTAGACTACACACGAAGTGTTTATGTGAACAGTAACGTTACAAAATTAAAGCCTCTGTCATATATTGAGGCGAAGGAAATAATTTTTGAACACAACTATGAAAACAAAATATACAAAATAATAGTTATTACTACTCTTTCATTGTTAATTTTAAGTATAATAGTAACCTTAATTCATAAATTTAAGAACGCACCAAGAAAAATGTTTATAAGATACATAAAACCAAAAGAAGAGATTGTAACAGATGAAAATGTGCCACCAATAGAATTACAAGAAATTCCGCAACTATACCCTACGCTATCATAAAGATATGCTTCCGTCTAAAGCGGGGGGGAGTGACATGTTCATTTCTCGCCGTCTCTAATTTCGCCTGCTCTTGATATTCACACAATCAGCCCTCAGCTGAATAATTAAAGCAACCACAGCACTTTAGGTTTAAGTTGAAAACCGATCCAGCGCAATGATGTAAACAAAGATCGGTCGTAGCGCAAAGCACTTTAGGTTTAAGTGGAAAACCAAAATCGGACACCAGCACTTTAGAATAAACATAAGCCGGTCCGGCGCAATGATGAAAACCAAAATCGGACACCAGCACTTTAGAATAAACATAAGCCGGTCCAGATCTGAGATGTAAACAAATTGGCGGCGGTCGTGGCCGAGGTTTCTTTATAGATTGTTACATGCACAATCTTCAGTCTTAAGCAGAGATCTAATGAATAAAGAACAGATAACTAAACTCCTTGGTTTTATTATTCTCGGTTAGTCTCCAGCGTTGTCCTAAGTCTTTTGACGGGACATTTGTTCGACTCGGTATTATAAACTATTTAACTATATATATTTTGTAATTAAGTTTAAGTTTACGAAAAATAAATTTAAAGTTATTACCTCGACCAAATTTCAATGTGACAAAAAAAACAGTCAAAAAATGTTGGAGTTCTACTGTTTTTAATACACTTGCAGAGGGTATTATAATTTGGACCAGAATTATAAAAGTATCAGTAAGTTGGAACCGGAACCGTACATAACATATCTGCAAAGGAACCGAAGATGATTAATTCCTTAGAAATCTTCAATCCTGAAAGTCACACAGAATCAAACAAAAACAAGTAAGATCCCGACTATAAAATACCCTGTACCAATCTTGTTATGTAAAATAAATTAAGATCGAAAAAAAATGCTAAAAAGAACTACCCAGTCTGGGGATTGAACCAGGGACCTCCGTGTTGAGCCACTAACTAACTATTGCACCACCTAATATATTTTGAAGCAAAGAGCTGATACAGTATAAATATATTGAAGGCACACATTCATATATACATATATGAAGGTATTGCGTTCGCAGCGGCCATTCTCTAGAAAGGACAACTTGAACCACCCCATTTAACAGTGCTTCGTAAAAAATAATATAGAAATATTTTTTTCAAAAATATTTAAAAATTAGCATAAATAAAATGTAGTGTTCCGATTCCGGACGTTCCGACTTATATATTACCTGCAACAGATAGAAGAGTTGGTGCAAAGTATCAGACCGATAGCTTTAAAACGGAGAAACTAGTTTGCGTAGAAACAGACAGACGGACATGGCTAGGTCGACTCGGCTGGTGATGCTGATCAAGAATATATACTCGTATACTTTATGGGGTCGTAGATGTCTCCTTTACTGCGTTGCAAACTTCTGGTCAAAATTATAATACCCTCTGCAATGATTATATAAAAAAAAAAATTATATAAAAATAATAATGAAACTATAAGTAAAATGCTTTATTCATATTAATAGTGCAGGGCAAACACCAAAATACAAATTGAGGTGGCGGTGGGTGTTAAACCGACTAAAAAACAAGAAAGGAAGCTTAGAATATCCTTGCAGACCAGTTGCCTTTAAACTGTTCGATCGATTGTATGGCAGCTATAGGGTATAGTAATCCGATTTTTGGGTTTTTAAATTTCTAAAAAGGCTTTAATGTCTATGAAAACTGTTTTTCTCAAGAATGAATTAATTGTCTTGAAAAACACCAGAGTTATGCTCAATGACCCATTTTCTCCTATCGTTCCTATGGCAGCTATAGGATATAGTGGTCCGATTTAGATGAAACTTTTAGGATATGTTAAAATTGCTTTTAAATAGAGTTTCCCAAGAAATAAATAAAATATTTTTAAAAATGGCGAAATTTTGGCATTTTTTTACAATCGTTCCTATGGCAGCTATGTGATGTAGTGTTCCGATTCCGGTCGACTTATATACTACCTGCAACAGATTGAAGGGTCGGTGCAAAGTTTGAGCCTGATAGCTTTAAAACTGAGGGACTAGTTTACCTAGCAACCGACAGACGGACATGGCTAGATCGACTCGCCTGGTGATGCTGATCAAGAATATATATACTTTACAGGGTCGGAGACGTCTCCTTCACTGCGTTACAAACTTCTGGTCAAAATTATAATACCCTCTGCAACGGTATAACAAGTAAGGAAGGCTAGCTTCGGTACCCGAAGCTTAGAATACCCTTGCAGACCAGTTGCCTTTAAGTTCGATCGTTTGTATGGCAGAATATAGTGATCCGATTTTTGGTTTTTAATTTTCTAAAAAAAATTTTCTATGGAAACTGTTTTTCTCAAGAATGAATTAATTGTCTTGAAAAACGCCAGATTTATGCTCAATGGCCCAATTTCTCACATTGTTCCTATGGCAGCTATAAGATATAGTAGTCCGATTTTCATGAAACTTTGAGGATAAGTAAAAATAGTCATTTAAAAGAGTTTCATAAAAAAGAAATTATTTATCTGGAAAAATGGCGAATTTATGGCACTTTTTCCCAATCGTTCCTATGGCAGCTATGTGATGTGTTGTTCCGATTCCGGCCGTTCCGACTTATATAGTACCTGCAACAGATTGGAGGTTCGGTGCATAGTTTCAGCCCGATATCTTCAAAACGGATGGACGTACAGGGTTATATTGACTCAGCTCGTCATGCTGATCGATAATATATATATATTTTGTGGGGTCTGCCACGCTACCTTCTACCTGTTAATTAAATCTGCACAAACTTAATATACCCTTTACCCTAAGGGTATAGCGTCTAACAAGTAAGAACATAAAAGCGTCGATTGAAATATGTCAATAAATCGAAATAATAAAACATTGCAAAGCAAAAAAATTAATGACCTAGTCTGGGATCGAAGCAGGTCTCCAGGCTAGTAGCCACCAAATACATTTTAAGCAGCTAGCAAATTCAGTACAAATATATTGAACGCACACATAAATATGCATATGAAAGTAATGCTTTCTTTGCGACACTCTCTTGAAAACTTAACTTGAACAACTCCATTTGGCAGTGTTCGTAACAAATAATATAATAGAAACATTACAAAAAAAAATAATTACAAAAACAATTAAAATTTGGCATAATTATAAAAAAAAGTCAAACAACAAAAGAAGGCTAGCTTCGGTACCCGAAGCTTAGAATACCCTTGCAGACCAGTTGCCTTAAAATGGTTTGATCGTTTGTATGCCAGCTATAGAATAAAGAAGCTTAAGGACGTTATATTGGAGGAATGGGCCAATATAACAGCTGACTCGTAGAGTCATTGCCTTCACGACAAAAAGAGGTTCTGCTAAGAAAAGGATGTCCAACTAGTTATTATGGAAGAAATACCTGTAAAATTTGGTATTAAAATTCGCTGTACGCAGACTTTTGCGTGTGCCTTTTCTAGTAACAATTTGTTTTAAAATAAATTAAAACAAGAAAGGAAGGCTAGCTTCGGTACCCGAAGCTTAGAATACCCTTGCAGAACAGTTTCTTTCAAACCGTTCGATCGTTTGTATGGCAGCTATAGGATATAGTAATCCGATTCTTGGGTTTTTTATTTTCTAAAACGGCTTCTATGTCTATGGAAACTGTATTTCTCAAGAATGAGTTAATTGTCTTGAAAAACACCAGAGTTATGCTCAATGACCCATTTTCTCCTATCGTTCCTATGGCAGCTATAGGATATAGTGGTCTGATTTAAATGAAACTTTCAGGATATGTTGAAATAAATATTAAATAGCGTTTACCAAGAAATAAATAAAATATCTTCAAAAATGATGAAATTTTGGCATTTTTTCCCAATCGTTCCTATGGCAGCTATGTGATGTAGTGTTCCGATTCCGGCCGTTCCGACTTAAATACTAACTGCAACAGATTGAAGGGTTGGTGCAAAGTTTCAGCCCGATAGCTTTAAAACTGAGGGACTAGTTTACATAGCAACCGACAGACGGACAGACGGACAGACAGACGGACAGACGGACAGACGGACATGGCTAGATCGACTCGGCTGGTGATGCTGATCAAGAATATATATACTTTATAGGGTCGGAAATGTCTCCTTCAATGCGTTACAAACTTCTGGTCAAAATTATAATACCCTCTGCAAGGGTATAAATATAAAGAGTTACAAATTAAAAACAAGTAAGAACGTTACAGTCGAGTTTCCCGACTGTTACAGACCCTGTACAAATTTGGTTTTAGGCAAAATAAATCAAAACAAAAAAAAATATATATTCACACCGAGTCCGGTCTGGGACTCGAACCCAAGATCTTCGCGTTTTAAGTCGAACGCCGTAACCATTCGACAAACCCAAACTTTTTGAACTTGCAGCTTATACAGTATGTATATATTGAAGGCACACATTGATACATATGTATATAAAGGTAGTGGCAGCGCAACTGCAGCGGCACTTCCGAGAAAAATCAACCACCGAACACAAGCGATTTACCGTTTGTTTGTGGAAATAAACAGATTATTTGTGGTAAGCGCCTGTAAACTTTAGGTATTTATTGTGCGCTTTTTACCATTTGGGTACAGGGTCTAAAAAATAGTCATGCTTTTGAGAAATATTCAATCTTTAAATCTTTAATATGGAAATATTTTTTTTTTCGTACGTACATATTTAGCAGAGATATTGGAAAAATAAAGGTAAAATTTCGTTTATTTTTTAGGTGTACGCAGAGTTATGCGGGCAAGTGTACATACAGTGGTGAGTTTAATAATAGTAGTCAAAATGGAATTATTCGACACTGCAGAAAAAAACTATGTTTTTGATATTTTATTGATTCAAACTTATTTTTTTTAACAATTATAATACTTAAAGAAGAAAATGTTGTTGAAACTATAACCAAAAGGCTTGAAAGAAAATTATAGTAGTGACAGAAAACTTAAGATAAACTTATTTAACGGTGAAATTTTGTTTTAATATATTAGTTTTAAGCAAAACGTGATAAAAAATGAAAACATTAATACTTTTTGTTACCACCTTTGAAGGATAAAAATGGCATGGACATCCACAAATTTTAGGAAGAATCGAGCTCCAAGCTAGTTTTACAGTCTCCCATAGTTTTGAAACATTGGTGGGATGATTTTTAGGGATAACCTTGTTAACGCCTGATCACACATTTTTAATCCGGTTGTGATCGTGAGACTAGGGGGCCACTACAGCATACCACTTTCTTAGCACTTTGCTCGTGTTATTTAGGTCCTTTGTCTAGCTGGAAGACCCAAATCAAAAGCATGTCATAGCTTACATAGTATAGCATAGCGCAGCATGGTTTCGTGCATATTTGTGACGTAACCGGGCCATTCCCAGATATCCTTGATCCAATATATTGGCCGTACCATATATAGGAAAACCAAGCCCAAATTATTAGACTAATTTTACCGTGCTTCATTGTTTAAATGCAAAATTTTGAATTGGGTGGTCTTCTGATAAAATTAAGTGAATATCACCCGATTTAAAGAGCAATTTTAGATTAATCCGACTACAGAATGTTTCGAAATTTCTCAATATGGCGGCTTGGCTAATTTCAATTGTGCGGCTATGTATTTTTTTGAGAGAACAGATTTTTTATCGTAATGTTTGCTATTAAATTATTGTCCTTGAATTGTTTGCATACTTGAATTTAAGCCCAAAATATCCTTTCTTTTTTTGTTTTCGCTACGCAAGTATCATTTTTATCGGATATTATACGTGGTCATCCGTGATTGTTTGCTGTTTAATTTTTTGGGACTATTGAATCATTCAAGACCTGCTATCGCTATCGATATTACATTCACTTAATAGGAAATCTTCCCACTCGAAATAAATTTTTTAATCAATTCACGCCCCTCAGGTGTATAAATGAGCACTACTATTATTATCTTTCACACATATAACATAAAGTCGCCATTTTTTGTTTTTAATTTCTTCATTAAGTATTAAATTTGTAATAAAAATAAGTTTGAATCAATAAAATACCAAAAACATAGTTTTTTCTGCAGTATCAAAAATTCAATTTTCACTCCCATTATTAAGTTCACCACTGTATATACTACCTGCAACAGATTGAAAGATCGTTGCAAAGTTTCAGCACGATAGCTTTAAAACTAAGAGACTAGATTATATAGCAACCGACAGACAGACGGACATGGCTAGATCGACTCTTGGTGATGCTAATCAATAATATACGAGTTTTGTAAATAAAGTAATGCGACTGGCAACGTCGCTCCCGATCTGGCAACGGTGGAGACGAAAGTTAGGCACACATGTGTTACGCCTCGAGTATGAGTTTGAACTCCCTACAGTTATCCGTTTGTTAGTAGCGTTAGTTTTCGTGAAACTGTTTTGTATTGTGCGTTCTAAGTATGAGTGGAATTAGTTTCGAGCAACGGTGTGCTATCAAGTTTGGCTTCAAACTTGGACACAATGCAACTGAAACATTTGAAAAACTTCGGCAGGCGTACGGAGAAAGTGTTTTGTTCAGGGCCCAGGTGTTTCGGTGGTTTAAGGCATTTTCAGAAGGAAGCGAGTCAATTAAAGATCAAACACGAAGAGGAAGGCCTTCAACTGCAAACATAGATGAAAATGTCAACAGAGTTCGGGATCTTGTGCGTTCAGATCTTCGGTTGACGGTTCTTAGCCAGTAAAAACGTTCCTGTAGCTCCTAAGCCTTCTTATTCACCAGACTTGAGTTCCTGTGACTTTTTTCTCTTCCCGAAATTGAAAAAATCATCTCAAGGGAACTCATTTTGGGACACTTGCGAACACTCAAAAAGCTGTAACCGACCAGCTGAAGGCTATTCCAGTATCGGAGTTCCAGCAATGCTATGATGATTGGAAGAATCGTCTCCGGCGTGGTGTGGCTTCCCAAGGGAACTATTTTGAAGGAGACAGTATTACATTATAATATTCTTTGAATATACTTTATAGGGTCGGAGATGTCTCCTTCACTGCGTTACAAACTTCTGGTCAAAATTATATGTAAATCCCTCTGCAAGGGTATATTGCGGGTAAGGTATGCGTGGCACACCAAAAAAAGAACTTGATTTAAATCAGCATTCAGAAAATATGGTTCCCCTAGCTCTTACCGTTTCTGAGATATTCATTCATTCAAGCAGACATGCGGACTGACGGCCATGGCTATATTGACTCAGTTCGACATGCTGGATCCAGAACAAATATATTTTGTTGGGTCTGTCACGCTTCCTTTGTACAAACTTAACATACCCTTTTAACCCTTGGGTGAGATTGCAATTCATCAGATGCACACCGGTAAAAGCCAGTTAAGCTAAATCGACGTCTCGAGAACAACGATTGTGAACACAGCTAAAATTCTAATAATGATGTCCCAGCAGTAGAAGTCATACTTGGAATTTAAAATATTCAAACAAAAACATCCGGTCTATTTTTCTGTGTTACATACGTTTACACTACTAGATATGAAAAACTGTGACATAAAAAGGTCGTTCCGAATTCAAATATCCCATATTGACTTTTCTTTATACCGCATCACTTGAATAGAGCACAACAAAACGTGTGGTAATTAGCTTACATCTGGGAGCCATTGTCTAAAATATATAAATACGGATGAACAATATCTTTTTTTTTTACATCTGGGAGCCATTGCCACCTAGACGATCAAATCCATCAGTAAATTGTGTGAAAGAAAAATCCTTCCTCCAGCTTAAATACTACCTACCGAAGAAGCTTTGTGTGTGATGTTGTTTGCATTCGGACTGTACCAAAAAGATTTTAAATTAAGGCTAGTTTGCATTGAAAGAGACTGTTGTTGTTGGCTGTTAATGTTGATGAGGAATATTGATATATATTTATGTGCGTCGGAGTTTTCTATCCTACTGCTCTGTAGTATTATAATATACACTGCAGGGATATGATATTCCCTTTTTTTAATGTTTAATATTCAATAAATAAGGGTTAGCATTTATCCAATGTCTAAAGTATCATAAAATACAATTAATCTAGTTGCTATTTACTGACTTACTAACTTACGGACTTAGTATAAGAACTAATGAATATTTGTTGTCATAGGGGTATGTGTTTAGGCTTATTTGTTTAGAAATAGTATTGAACATGTTGAAGTTAATATAAACCGAGCAAAATTGTGGTATATACTTCAAGAGAGACTCGTTAAAAATTGATAACGTTATTTATATAAGAAAGTATTGGTAGTTTTTAAAAATTTGAGCTTATCTTAAGCATATATTGCGCATAAACAGAAGAGATTAATATTCGGTTATAATAAAATGAATATTATTAGAATTATGGTACGCTTACGTATCGTAAGCAAAATAAGTCAAATTAATGAAACAATAAAAATTAATTGAGTTTTATAAAATATATATATTTATTAAAAGCGGACTTACCTAGCATGCCCCGAGTCGCCCTCAGAACTATGTCTTGAATGTTGACTATGAGAAAAGCTACTGTAACCAGAACCTTTTGACATCTGATTTGAATTTAAAAATATTACTGTTGACAAATTTAAATTTTTATACATTTTACTCACTTGACTAGTATTACTGGAATTTCTCGAATGACCCATTTCCATGAGGTTTGCTGTGCCGATCACGTTTCCGCCACCTGAGAGCCCGCTGCCCACTCCTATGGTACCGTAGTTGTTGCTGCCAATAATTCCTAGAACCTGGTTCACCGGTGTGGGGGCATTCAAAGCGGCTGGATGTTGCTGGGGATTATCCATGGGCCATGTGACTGCCGACTCCGAAGATTCAAACAAGCCAGAGTCTGACACAACAGGAGCTACCAATGATTCTCTATCTAGCTCTGGAATTACTTAAGGAAAACATATAATTAAATACATTCGTTAAAAATTAGTTGAAGACGACGACATTGATTGGATTATTCCTTAAATTTTTTACATAATTTACTATTAAATCCATTTTTAGACCCTGTACCCAAAGGGTAAAGGGTATATTAAGTTTGTGCAAATGTATGTAACAGGCAGAAGGAGGAGTGGCAGACCCCACAAAGTATATAAACTCTTGATCAGCATGACGAGCTGAGTCGATATAGCCATGTCCGTCTGTCCGTCCGGATGAACACACGGATCTCAGCAACTGTAAATGCCCCGAAAGTGCCGCTGCAGCTGAGCTGCCACTACCTTCATATACTCGTACATATGTATGAATGTGTGCCTTCAATATATTTTTACTGTATTAGCTACCGATTTAAAAAGTTTGGGTTAGTCGAATGGTTACGACGTTAGACTTAAAACGCGAAGATTTTGGGTTCGAATCCCAGACCGGAATCGGTGTGAATATATATATATATATATATTTTTTTTTTGCTTATAACCAAATTTGTACAGTCGGGAAACTCGACTGTAACGTTCTTACTTGTTTAAGAATATAAAAACAAGAAAGTAAGGCTAGCTTGGGGGTCCGAAGCTTAGAAGCAAATTACAACTAATAACTAATTCTGTACTCACTCTCATCTTTTGTAGTGGAAATGAGACGCGGTCCTGATAGTGATTGGGCGATAAGCACGCCGCCCAATGTTGCTCCACATCCTCCCAGGGTAATGGCTGAGCCACCGCTGCCACTGCCTATACTAGGCAGGGCAGTCACTGTCGGCGTTTGCAGGCCCACTCCTGTGACTGCATTAGCTATATCATCTATGGGGGGTTTGCTTTCTTTGCTCTTAAGGCTGGGCGTAGGCCTGCAAAACCAAATTTTGTTGAATTTTTGTTTAAGTTCACCAAATGTCCACTTACGCCTTAAAGAGAATATCACCGCTTAACATGTGCATCTTGATGCTAACTCGCAGCATGGAGTTGTCCAGACGATGACGCGAGTCGTAACCTTCAAGAAGAAAGCGGCGCGATGTTAAGCCGGCGCCTGCGAATTCGGCAAGATTGAGGTCGATAAACCCGAGCTTATAGTAACTCCGACCGCCCTTCATCTCCTTTCGAATCGAAATGCGTAAATGGCAAGGGTCCAAAACACCGGTCGAGGCATTTGCACTCATCTTGCAGGGAAAGTCAAAACTGCGGTTCCACTCCACGCGATGGTTACGCACCTCCTCGCTGGTTAAAATGGAAGTTTCATTATAATGGGATTATTAAGATTGACGAGTTTTGAGCTAATCTTACCGACTACTGTAATCCTGAAAAGAACCACCATCCAGCAGTCGTATTTTTGCAAACAAAACCTCGTTCACCAGTGCAACCTCGACCAAATCCTGCAGCTGCACATCTACGTTGAACTTGTACTTCTTCTTCTTCATCATAAAGGCCATACCAGGGGCGCTAGGCCCGAGTAGTGTCATCTATTTGTAGACCAACAACCCGTTTTATTTCACCCTCCTGCAAAGGGATGGATGAGGATAAGGAGTGGTGCCCGCTGATTCCACTGTGGTTTTTTAAACTCCTGTTTATATTGTTTGCCTATCTTTGTATATGGTGTTTATTCTGATTTTTTTTTTTTTTTTTTTTTTTTGTTATAAGTTGAGCTTGTTATTTAGCTTACTTGACTGCCATTTCTGATGAATAGTAGTGTTGGCGGTTGAGATGCTGGTGCTGGTGCTGGTTCTGAGCTGTAAATAAAGTGCATGAAAGAGACGTAAAAACTGATGGGGTAAATGTGTGAATAATTATGGGGAAGTTTTTAAATTATTACAACAAAGCCGATTGGATTTTCCATATTTACATTGCCACCAAAATTACAAAAAAGGTAAAAAATTTAATATTTGAAAGGACATAAAAGACCTAAACCAGACCATTAATTTATTATAATTATAATAGCCAGACGTCTTAGCCAGTGCACCACCATATACTTTTCAAAGCGAGTAGCTAATACAGTATAAATATATTGAAGGCGCAAATTCATACATATGTATATGAAGGTAGTGCGTTCTCAGCCGCACTTCCTAGAAAGATCAACCCCCGACCGCAAGCGGTGGTCGAGCAAATAAACAGATAGCTTGTTGTAAACTTTGCGTATTTATTGTGCGCTTTCTGAATAACCAATATTGTTGAAATTTTCAGGATCGGTCGAAATCCCTGCTCCAATTCCATGTACAAAGACTCTAGCTGGAAAGTTGTGCAGTGCAAATTGCGGGGGCGGTGTGCGTGGCACCGAAAAAAAAAATTAACGTCATCTGCGTCAGTATTAGGAGTAATACGATTTCTCTAGCTCTTACAGATGCTGAGATCCGTTCGATCATCCGGGCGGACAGACGGACATGCCTATATCAACTCAGCTCATAATGCTTAATATACCCTATACCCTTTGGGTACAGCGTCTAAATATTACCGTTTATTGACCAAAATGATAGACTCCAAACACCCGTCTAGCCATTTTCAACCTTCATAGGATTCGGTCACCCATCTAAAATGTCACAAAATGTCAATGGACAGCCATATTAAAGAAATGTTAAGATAATTTATTCAGTGCCCGATGCTTCGAATATTTTTGCAATCAAGTTGCTCTCAAACCATAGGATATACTTATCATTTTTCGTTTTAGTCTTTTAAAATCGGCTTAATCCTTCATAAGGATTATTCCAAATTAATGAAATTTTTATTATTAAAACCAACACAGCTATGCTCCATTTCCCATCTTATCGCAACTATCCTAAGTTAGCTTGTGTATATAGTGGTTTGATTTTTATGTGGCTTTTGGCTTTTATACAATTTTAAAATCAAAACATAACCAATCGAAAAATTTTTAGATCTAACAGCCTCAATATCCCAATCCCCAACCTAACGATTGGTATTTAATTTATATTGATTATTGATTAGTTGCGATTCGAAAAAATAATAGTTTTTATTTTACTTCTAAAATTGTTAAACCAACAAAAATTCGCATTTAAAACCCTTATCTGTACTAATACAAATAGAGATATGAACGTTTAATTAGCCCATTGCTGCTCTTCCCTGACATTTAAAGTTTTTTGTGTAAATTTTCTATATATTTTAAATGTTTATATACACTTTTAATGTTAAGATGGAACAATACAAAAAAAGTTTCAAAACCGATTTGACTTACAAGCAAACTACATGCATTCCGACCGATTTTCATATGGCAAGTACAAAATAAACTACCAATTTTTTTAATTTTTCAATTATGAAAATTGTCTTTCAACTATTATCTTTTAAAATATTAGGGACATGCGCTATATGCGAAAATAGTGTAATATAGTTAGATATATCTTATTTATTTGTTGGGGGTTTAAGGGGTGGCCGACGCAACGACATTCAGTGAATTGATGTTTCTATTATTTAGTTTTACTTTATTGCAAGAAGATGGCTTCTTAATTTCACAATAATCTTTACCCTAAAATTATAGTGCAAATAATACGTCAAAAAGTTCATGACTTTTTATTTTATTTAAACCGAGGTTTTCGGATAAAACAAAACATATTTTTTAACATAATCTCCTTTTAGTTCTATACCCTTGGTTTAAAATTCAATTTTGATAATCCCTTCGATCAAATAATTAATTATAACCTTCGACCTTAATCTCTTTACCCTTTTGGAAGTAGTTAGCGGGCATACCAATATACGGTCGCCATATTTTTATTGGCTGACAAACCCACTTTTCCTTCTTTGGCGTCGATTCTTATCGAGAAACCCACTGGCTTTGACTGCTGTTTGGTCTCCAGTGCATTCACGTTTCGTCCACGGTTACGAAATGTCGCATAAACTCGCAAACTAAAGTCAACTGAATCAAGTGTTCATAGAAGCAGTATTTCCCGCCTATTAACAGCGGAAAATTTAATACGTCACGACGAACTTATTGACGCTCTCTCGTACATATATAAAGCTGTGTTCAACGAAATAAGAGTTCCAATGTGTACCACAATTAAACCGTCAAATACAAAAAAATTTAGGCAGCATTTTTAAGTTTCGTGATAATTTAATTTTAATTTCGAACACATTTACAGTTTTATTTGTAAAGTTAGCTAAAGTTAAAAATAATTTGTAAAAAAACGGAATTTTTCAAAATACGAAATTAGGATGCTAAAAAAAATATTAATACAACAAGTAAGAACGTTACAGTCGAGTTTCCCGACTGTTACAGACCCTGTACAAATTTGGTTATAAGCAAAAAAAAAATATATATACACCGAGTCCGGTCTGGGATTCGAACCCAAGATCTGAGCGTATTAAGTCGAACGTCGTAACCATTCGACAAACCCAAACTTTTTGAAACGGCAGCTAATACAGAATAAATATATTGAAGACGCACATTCATACATATGTATATGAAGGTAGTGGCAGCGCAGCTGCAGCGGCACTTCCGAGAAAAATCAACCACCGAACGCAAGCGACTTACCGTTTCTTTGCGCAAATAAACAGATTTTTTGTGTTTAGCGCCTGTAAACATTAGGTATTTATTGTGCGCTTTCTAATTACCCAATCTTGATGAAATTTTCAGGATCGGTAGAAATCTATGCTCCAATTGCATGTGTATTTTTAAAAAAATTTTAGCTTGAAAATTGTGCATTGCAGGACAGTGCAAAAATTCGAATACAAATTGCGGGGTTCGGTGGGCGTGGCGCCGACTTAAAAAAATAAACTCTAATTGCATCAGTATTAGGATAATCTACACTGGTAATACGGTTCCTCTAGCTCTTACAGTTGCTGAGATCCGTGTGTTCATCCGGACGGACGGACGGACGGACGGACAGACGGACATGGCTATATCGACTCAGCTCGTCATGTTGATCAAGAATACATATATATACTTTGTGGGGTCTGCCACGCCTCCTTCTGCCTGTTACATACATTTGCACAAACTTAATATACCCTTTACCCTTTGGGTACAGGGTCTAAAAAACAAGAAATGAAGGCTAGCCGAAGCCGAAGCTTAGAATACCCTTGTAGACTAGTTGCCTTCAATCCCTTCTATAGTTTGTATGGCAGCTATAGGATATAGGGTCCGATTTTTGGTTTGTCATTTTCTAAATTGGATTTTATTTATATGAAGAATATTGTCCAAGAATGAACTAAATATATAATAAACTCCAAACAAATGTCGAGTTTCTGGCACTTTTTTTCAACAGTTCCTATGACAGCTATGCGATGTGTTTTTCCTGTTTGGTTATGCGGCCAGAGTCAGACTCTTAAGAGTCTTAAGACTCTCTTAAATTCCCTTCATCTATTTCTGTTCTTTCTATTCCTTATTACCTCCATCTCATTGCGCGGCCCTTTGCCTAAGCTCTATAATTATACCCTTGCAGAGGGTATTATAATTTTGACCAGAAGTTTGTAACGCGGTGAAGGAGACATTTCCGACCCTATAAAGTATATGAATTTTTGATCAGCATCACCAGCAGAGTCGATCTAGCCATGTCCGTCTGTCGGTTGCTATGTAAACTAGTCCCTCAGTTTGAAAGCTATCGGGCTGAAACTTTGCACCGACCCTTTGTTGCAGGTAGTATATAAGTCGGAACGGCCGGAATCGGAACACTACATCACATAGCTGCCATAGGAACGATTGGGAAAAAGTTCCAAAATTTCGCCATTTTTAAAGATAATTTATTTATTTCTTAGAAAACTCTATTTAATAGCAATTTTAACATATCCTGAAAGTTTCATCTAAATCGGACTACTATATCCTATAGCTGCCATAGGAACGATGGGAGAAAATGGGTCATTGAGCATAACTCTGGTGTTTTTCATTCTTGAGAAAAACAGTTTTCATGGACAGTAAAGCCTTTTTAGAAATTTAAAAACCCAAAAATCGGATAACTATATCCTATAGCTTCCATACAAACGATTGAACGGTTTGAAAGCAACTAGCCTGCAAGGGTATTCTAAGTTTCGGGTACCGAAGCTAGCCTTCCTTTCTTGTTTTTCTTATTAATTCGGTTTTCGTCTTTGTAACGATCGCACGGCCAATTCGGGTCCGCTTGCTACTTTTGATATACGTGTATAAAAATTATCTCGAAACGACTGCACGGACAATTCGTACCGCTTGCCCTTTGTTCGATCGATAAGCCCCAACTTTGTAAACTATATAAAATTTATCTCGATACGACTGCACGGCCAATTCGTGACCGCTTGCCCTTCGTTCGATCGATAAACCCCAAATTTGTAAACTAAACATCATTGCCCTGCGTGGCCAAATAAATTGATATTAAACTAATATAATTACTTGTGATTATTACGGAAATTATAGCCAATGAAAAAGCTCATTGACTCAACAGTTCCGTTCCGACGTATATACTACCTGCTGTTGCAGGTAAACTAAGAGACTATATAATCTAGTCTCTTAGTTTTAAAGCTATCGTGCTGAAACTTTGCAACGATCTTTCAATCTGTTGCAGGTAGTATATACAGTGGTGAACTAAATAATGGGAGTGAAAATTGAATTTTTGATACTGCAGAAAAAACTATGTTTTTGGTATTTTATTGATTCAAACTTATTTTTATTACAAATTTAATACTTAATGAAGAAATTAAAAACAAAAAATGGCGACTTTATGTTATATGTGTGAAAGATAATAATAGTAGTGCTCATTTATACACCTGAGGGGCGTGAATTGATTAAAAAATTTATTTCGAGTGGGAAGATTTCCTATTAAGTGAATGTAATATCGATAGCAGGTCTTGAATGATTCAATAGTCCCAAAAAATTAAACAGCAAACAATCACGGATGACCACGTATAATATCCGATAAAAATGATACTTGCGTAGCGAAAACAAAAAAAGAAAGGATATTTTGGGCTTAAATTCAAGTATGCAAACAATAAGGAGACAATTCAGGGACAATAATTTAATAGCAAACATTACGATAAAAAATCTGTTCTCTCAAAAAAATACATAGCCGCACAATTGAAATTAGCCAAGCCGCCATATTGAGAAATTTCGAAACATTCTGTAGTCGGATTAATCTAAAATTGCTCTTTAAATCGGGTGATATTCACTTAATTTTATCAGAAGACCACCCAAAACTGAACCCAATTCAAAATTTTGCATTTAAACAATGAAGCACGGTAAAATTAGTCTAATAATTTGGGCTTGGTTTTCCTATATATGGTACGGCCAATATATTGGATCAAGGATATCTGGGAATGGCCCGGTTACGTCACAAATATGCACGAAACCATGCTGCGCTATGCTATACTATGTAAGCTATGACATGCTTTTGATTTGGGTCTTCCAGCTAGACAAAGGACCTAAATAACACGAGCAAAGTGCTAAGAAAGTGGTATGCTGTAGTGGCCCCCTAGTCTCACGATCACAACCGGATTAAAAATGTGTGATCAGGCGTTAACAAGGTTATCCCTAACAAGAAAGAAAGGCTAGCTTCGGTACCCGAAGCTTAGAATACCCTTGCAGGCTAGTTGCTTTTAAACCGTTCAATCGTTTGTATGGCAGCTATAGGATATAGTAATCCGATTTTTGGGTTTTTAAATTTCTAAAAAGGCTTTACTGTCTATGACAACTGTTTTTATCAAGAATGAATTAATTGTCTTGAAAAACACCAGAGTTATGCTTAATGACCCATTTTTTCCCATAGTTCCTATGGCAGCTATAGGATATAGTAGTCCGATTTTAATGAAACTTTTAGGATATGTTAAAATTGCTATTAAATAGAGTTTTCCAAGAAATAAATAAATTATCTTAAAAAATGGCGAAATTTTGGCACTTTTTCCCAATCGTTCCTATGGCAGCTATGTGATGTAGTGTTCCGATTCCGGCCGTTCCGACTTATATACTAACTGCAACAGATTGAAGGGTCGGTGCCAAGTTTCAGCCTGATAGCTTTAAAACTGAGGGACTAGTTTACATAGCAACCGACAGACGGACAGACAGACGGACATGGCTAGATCGACTCGGCTGGTGATGCTGATCAAGAATATATATACTTTATAGGGTCGGAAATGTCTCCTTCACTGCGTTGCAAACTTCTGGTCAAAATTATAATACCCTCTGCAAGGGTATAAAAAGCATCCCACCAATGTTTCAAAACTATGGGAGACTGTAAAAGTAGCTTGGAGCTCGATTCTTCCTAAAATTTGTGGATGTCCATGCCATTTTTATCCTTCAAAGGTGGTAACAAAAAGTATTAATGTTTTTATTTTTTATCACGTTTTGCTTAAAACTAATATATTAAAACAAAATTTCACCGTTAAATAAGTTTATCTTAAGTTTTCTGTCACTACTATAATTTTCTTTCAAGCCTTTTGGTTATAGTTTCAACAACATTTTCGTCTTTAAGTATTATAATTGTTAAACAAAATATGTGTGAATCAATAAAATATCAAAAACATAGTTTTTTTCTGCAGTGTCGAATAATTCCATTTTGACTACTATTATTAAACTCACCACTGTATGTACACTTGCCCGCATAACTCTGCGTACACCTAAAAAATAAACGAAATTTTACCTTTATTTTTCCAATATCTCTGCTAAATATGTACGTACGAAAAAAAAAATATTTCCATATTAAAGATTTAAAGATTAAGTATTTCTCAGAAGCATGACTATTTTTTTTTAAATTTGTAAGTAACTATATTTTTAATTTATTTTAAAACAAATTGTTACTAGAAAAGGTGGCGTATGAAGCTGATTTTTGACATTGTAAAGCAGCCATAGCTTTGTATTTGTCGCCGTGTGCTTTGGGTCATTGTCCTGTTGGAAGTATAATTCTTCTCCGAGTCCCAATTTCTTTGACCTTACGATTTCTTCTCCATATACATTTTAATTATAATTTTCAGCTCCTTAATACAAATTTTCTTGCCGATTTTTATTATGAATCATTTAACGAAACTGCAAGTCTATGCAAGTCTAAAAGTATAATGACAAACACCCAAAGAGTTAAATAAGAAATTTTTTATTTTGGTTAACTCTAATCGCATATTCTTTTGATTGATGCTGATTCTAGTTACAATTTGTTTAAAAATAAATTAAAAATATAAAAAGTTACTTAAAAATTTAAATAAAATTGTCATGCTGTTGAGAAATACTTAATCTATATTATGAAAATAATTTTTTTTCTCGTACGTACATATTTCGCAAAGATATAGCAGTATAAAGGTAAAATTTCGTTTATTTTTTAGGTGTACGCAGAGTTATGCGGGCAAGTTTACATATCCATGTGACGGGATTTGATTTTGCACTAGCTAAAACTAAAAATTAGACCTGAAAGATTTTGTTCCACAGTTTAAAAACAATGAATAAGGATAAATAAGGGGACGCTTTTTATATTACATATTTTCTTTTATAATCAGTGAAGTTTCGTCTTCTGGGTAGTGCCTCTCACCTCTCATTTAACAAAAAATGAATACAAATTTTCGTTTTGTGAGACGCAATGTCGCCGTTAAAAACCGCTGATGGTGGATGATGGTTACACAGCACTGACAAAAGAAAATAATATTTTATTCACTCAAAAACCACAACACAGAAACCCAAAGACACAAAATCTGTTTGACGTAAATGACAATTTCTATGCGGAAAACATCAAAATTTACAGCGAAAACAGGAAAAGGCCGTTTGACCTTTATTAGCATGAAAATATAACAAGGTGGCATCTCTGGTGCTGACTCAAAAATGTATTTCGTCGACGTGTTGCTGAGGTGTTTTGCAAAAAAAAAAAAGTACGTTTGTTAATTTTACAATTCCAAATTTTATTGCAACCGAAGGCACTGAAATGCCTATCCGTTTGCGATATCATGCACACACTTATGTTGTTATCACTTTTTTTCTCTTGCACTTGGTGGAGACTAAAGCAAATTGACCGAGCCATAGAGAGAAAAAGAAGACAGGGAGATGACCACCCCTTCTGATCGAACGCAATTTCCATTTGCAGCTATGCAATTATTTCACATTACAGAAATTTCAGTGGGAACACAATACGACGATTGTTGGGATGGCATTTAAATGAACATTTTTCTGGAGAAATATCACGCACACCAACGCAAAGCACTCACACAAACTGTAGCTGTTAGCTGTTTACCAATGGCAGCGACCACAGGCGCTGAATGACATTTATTTTTGCAAACGCTCCTCAAAAATAATCATATGCTTTGCCGATAGGTTACTATACTTTTGTATTTGTTTTAACTGTGTGCAAAATTCGTGTCCAACGCCAAAAACGACCGATTATTGAGCGAAAATTAAGAAGACTGAACAGTGTTACCAGGTGCTTTAAGTAAAATACCACTACATGGATTTCAGCCAACGCCTGGTAATCCTAAATGGGTTGCATGGTCACTCTATGTTTTATCACTATATATATCTTCAAAAACCACAAATTTGTTTCAGCCTTTAGCACAATAATAAAAATCATTAAAAATTTTGTATACCCTTGCAGAGGGTATTATAATTTTGACCAGAAGTATGTAACGCAGGTAAGGAGACATCTCAGACCCTATTAAATGTACATATATGCATTCCTAATCAGCATGACCAGCCAAGTTGATCTAGCCATGTCCGTCTATCGGTTGCTATGTAAACTAGTCTCTCAGTTTTGAAGCTATCGGGTTGAAACTTTTCACCGACCCTTCAATCTGCTGTAGGTAGTTTATAAGTCGGAACGGCCGGAAAGTGCCATAAATTCGCCATTTTTCAAGATAATTAATTTATTGTTCTAGAATTCTCTTTGCCTTAACAAAAACAAGAAAGGAAGGCTAGCTTCGGTACCCGAAGCTTAAAATACCCTTGCAGACTAGTTGCTTTCAAACCGTTTGATCGTTTGTACGGCAGCTATAGGATATATTGATCCGATTTTTGGTTTTTAATTTTCTAAAACGGCATTAATGCCTATGAAAACTGTATTTCTCAAGAATGAATTAATTGTCTTTAAAAACACCAGAGTTATGCTCTCACATCGTTCCTATAGCAGCTATTGGATGTAGTGGTCCGATTTTAATGAAACTTTCAGGATAAGTTAAACTAGTCATTTAAACGAGTTTCCTAATAAATAAATTATCTTGAAAAATAGCGAATTTATGGCACTTTTTCCCAATCGTTCCTTTGGCAGCTTTGTGATGTAGTGTTCCGATTCCGGCCGTTCCGACTTATATACTACCTGCAACAGATTGAAGGGTTGGTAAAGTTTCAGCCGGATAGCTTTAAAACTGATGGGCTAGTTTATATAGCAACAGACAGACGGACAACAGACCCTCTGCAAGGGTATAAAAACTACAAAAATTACATAATTACATATATATCTTTGGTCTTATTTTCCTTGGCCCTTACCTTGAAATGTAATTCCCGCTACATCGACAGTGTGCCCATCAATAATATTTGAACATATCCAAATAAAGAGATACCAACTAAGACCCAGGCAAACAAAAATCTTATTAGATTGTTTTCGCTAAAATTTAAGTTTAAGCAAGTGAAAACATTACAGTCGAGTTTGCCGACTGTTAAATAATCTGCTATAAGCGCAGCTCGAAATGAAAACAAGTAAGAATGTTACAGTCGAGTTTCCCGACTGTAACAGACCCTGTACAAATTTGGTTATAAGCAAAATAAATCAAAACAAAAAAAAAAATATTTTTTCCGAGTCTGGTCTGGGATTCGAACCCAAGATCTTCGCGTTTTCAGTCGAACATTGTAACCATTCGACAAACTCAAATTTTTTGAAACGGCAGCTAATACAGAATAAATATATTGAAGACGCACATTCATACATTCATGTATATGAAGGTAGTGGCAGCGCAGCTGCAGCGGCACTTCCGAGAAAAATCAACCACCGAACGCAAGCGATTTACCGTTTGTTTGAGAAAATAAACAGATTTTTTGTGTTTAGCGCCTGTAAACTTTAGGTATTTATTGTGCGCTTTCTAATTAACCAATCTTGATGAAATTTTCAGGATCGGTAGAAATCTATGCTCCAATTGCATGTGTATTTTTAAAACAATTTTAGCTTGAAAATTGTGCAGTGCAGGGCAGTGCTAAAATTCAAATACAAATTGCGGGGGCGGTGGGCGTGGCGCCGACTTAAAAAAATAAACTCTAATTGCATCAGTATTAGGATAATCTACACTGGTAATACGGTTCCTCTAGCTCTTACAGTTGCTGAGATCCGTGTGTTCATCCGGACGGACGGACAGACGGACATGGCTACATCGACTCAGCTCGTCATGCTGATCAAGAATACATATATATACTTTGTGGGGTCTGCCACGCCTCCTTCTGCCTGTTACATACATTTGCACAAACTTAATATATCCTTTACCCTTTGGGTACAGGGTATAAAACAAGAAAGGAAAGCTAGCTTTGATGCTCGAAGCTAAGAATACCCTTGCAGACCAGTTGCCTTAAAACTGTTTGATCGTATTGTATGGCAGCTATAGGAAAGAGTTAACCGATTTTTGGTTTTTAATTTTTAGACCCTGTACCCAAAGGGTATATTAAGTTTGTGCAAATGTATGTAACAGGCAGAAGGAGGCGTGGCAGACCCCACAAAGTATATATATTCTTGATCAGCATGACGAGCTGAGTCGATATAGCCATGTCCGTCTGTCCGTCCGTCCGTCCGTCCGTCTGGATGAACACACGGATCTCAGCAACTGTAAGAGCTAGAGGAACCGTATTACCAGTGTAGATTCTCCTAATACTGAGTCAATTAGAGTTTATTTTTTTAAGTCGGTGCCACGCCCACCGCCCCCGCAATTTGTATTTGAATTTTAGCACTGCCCTGCACTGCACAATTTTCAAGCTAAAATTGTTTTAAAAATACACATGCAATTGGAGCATAGATTTCTACCGATCCTGAAAATTTCATGAAGATTGGTTAATTAGAAAGCGCACAATAAATACCTAAAGTTTACAGGCGCTAAACACAAATAATCTGTTTATTTGCGCAAACAAACGGTAAATCGCTTGTGTTGATTTTTCTCGGAAGTGCCCCTGCAGCTGCGCTGCCACTACCTTCATATACATATGTATGAATGTGCGTCTTCAATATATTTATACTGTATTAGCTGTCGGTTCAAAAAGTTTGGGTTTGTCGAATGGTTACGACGTTCGACTTAAAACGCGAAGATCTTGGGTTCGAATCCCAGACCGGACTCGGTGTGAATATATATATATATTAATTTTTTTTTTTGCTTATAACCAAATTTGTACAGGGTCTGTAACAGTCGGGAAACTCGACTGTAACCTTCTTACTTGTTTAAAATAGCTTTAATGTCTATGAGAACTGTATTTGGCAAAAATGAATTAATTCCCTTGAAAAACACCAGAGATGCTCATTGACCCATTTTATCCCATCGTTCCTATGGCAGATATAAGATAAGATAATTTTGACCCGAAGTTTGTAACGCAGAAATGGGACGTCTCCGACCCCATAAAATGTATATATTCTTGATCAGCATTGCCAGCCGAGTCGATCTATCTGTCGGTTGCTATGTAAACTAGTCTCTCAGTCTTAAAGCTATCGGGCTGAAACTTTGCACTAACCCTTCAATCTGTTCCGATAGTATATACGACGCAACGACTGGAATCGGAAAACTACATCACATAGCTGCCATTGGAACGATTGAGAAAAAGTGCAATAAATTCGCCATTTTTCAAGTAAATTAATTTATTATTTAGGAAACTATTTATTGACTATTTTATAGGACCACTATATCCTATACTCGTAGCTGCCATAGGAACGATGGGAGAAAATTGGTCATTGAGCATAACTCTGATGTTTTTCGAGACAATTAATTATTTCTTGAGAAATTCAGTTTTCATAGACATTAAAGTCTTTTTAGAAAGTTAAAAACCAAAAATCGGATCACAATATCCTATAGCTCCCATACAAACGATTGAACTGTTTGAAAGCAACCGTACCGAAGCTAGCCTTCCTTTCTTGTTAGTTTTTAATTTTCTTAATCGACTTTAATGTCTATGAATAGAATATTTTCGAAGAACGAATTAAACGCCAGGGAGAAAAAAACTATCAATTATCTTAAAAGATTTCAAATGTATGACTCTTTTTACGTAGTGTTCCGATTTCGGCATTTTCGATTTGTACAAGCAGAAAGACGGACATGGCTATATGTCTGTTGTTTCTGATCAAGTTTTGTGTCTCAAGCTCTTACCATATCTGGAATCCATTTACACATGTGTATAAGTTACCAACACAAATAATATCTGAAATATGAAAATAAATATAATTGCACAACGTAAAACCAACATGCATTAACCCGAAACTAAAGCAGAACTGCTATCAACTAAATTAGCAATATAGCTGAGTTTGCGAAATGAATAAGTCATCTAAGCTATATTCTCCAAAAGCTACCGGCGCGAACAAATTCCATGCAAAAAAGACGACGGCCGCCACCGCGAGCATCAATTGGTGCCAAAGCAGGGATATACGTTTACTATGTCGGCCCAAAACTGTCGTACCGTCGAGACTAGTAACTAGATTCGAAACAATTCAGTGGTTAGTTAATCATTTTTGCCCAATGAGAGACTCCATTCAAGGATCAGTCCCCAATGTCACTTCTGGGAATAGTCGCAGGCACCCTGGTACGGGACTGATGCCTCAAAATGGGATTGCAGCCGGGCTACCGAGGAGAGGCTTACATTATGAATGTAAGCTACAAGATATCAAGTGAATGAAAATACCAAGTTATATGACCAAGTGAAACGAAAAAAATTAGCTACTCTTTTTTACAATTACAAATAATATAAAAAATAATAACAAACAATCATTAAAATATAAATTAAGATTATTTGGTCGTTGTTAAAATAATTGCAGTGTTGAGTCGATGAGCTTTTTATTGGCTATAAACCCCAATAATAACAATTAAATTAAATTAATTTGAGTTCCATATATTTGGCCACGCAGGTCAATGTTTTTGGTTTTACAAAGTTGGGGTTGCGAGGTATTATCGATCGAACGAAGGGCAAGCGGTCACGAATTGGCCGTGTAGTCGTATCGAGATAATAATTCTGAGGATCGAGAAATGGCAAGCGGACGCGAACTTGCCGTGCGATCGTTACAAAAGAATATCGAATTTCGAATACCAATGAAAATGATAGAGCATAGGCAAGGCCGCCGCAATTAGATGAAGCTAATAAAGGAATAGAAAGAAGAGAATTAGATTAAGGGAATTCAAGAGAGCCATTTGGTCCGCTGCTGAAGAATGGTCAGGTACTCCTCTTGCCAACGGGCCCAAAATACCTGCTGATAATTGGAAATTCGCTGATATCTTTCAAAACGATTAAAATTGAGCCCTGTGATATCGGGCTCCGGAAATAAAACCAGCGGAACTGTGCCGAGGAAATGTGCAGGTGTTAAGACGTCCAGATCTGCCGTGTTCTCTGAGAGGGGAACCAATGGTCAGGAGTTGATGATGGCCACAATGTGACAAAGAAGCGTGCGAAGGTCGTCAAACGACAGCAATGATGGACCAACAGCGCGATAGAACTGGTATTTTGCTGTTTTAACTGCTTTAACGTGGAGACCGAGGAGGAATAAAGCGCCATTCGAGGCTATCCGCAAGGCAAAAGTCCAGCACTGCTTCGATGTGGGGATCGCTCTTGGCACCAACAAAATTCGTAGGGTTATCCGACCAGATACGAACAGGCTTGCCTCGGGTTAGTATGAATCTTCTGAGTGCACTGCGAAACGCTGACGTAGACGGATCCTGTACGAATTCCAAATGCGCCGCCTTGGTCGCATAGCATATGAAGACGCAGATGTAGGTTTTGATGGGCGCCTTATTTCGAAGTTCACTTTTATAATAGAAGGGCCCACAGAAATCCAAGCCTGTCACCATAAACGTGGATGTTGCGGTTACACGATCCTTGGTGTTTTTCCTTGAAACATATGATGTATTTGCTTACTGCACTGGCTACAGTGATGCGGCCACCAATAGGCCAATATTGAAGCCTAATATTTGGAAGCAGAGAAAATTTTTTCAGTGAGTCTGCATTATTACTCAAAGTCCAGTGCTGAGTTTCCTAGTCTACCTTATCCGGTTGCAAAATTTAAAGATGTAGGCGAAGACACGTATTAGTCTTTCCCAGGAGTTGACAAATTTGGATCCAGCTGACACGTCGATCGTTGCTACAGCCCCAATCAAAACGATATTTTTTCAATTCGGGAAGCATCTTCACCGGAAGATAGGATTCAGGCCAGGAATCCTGAGGTTCTTAGATGAAAGGCGGGCCGTGGAACCATAAGAAGATTGTAAGCCGTATTGCAACTAGTGGACACTTAACGCCACTTCATGTCCATTGTCTGCTCTTGTATTAAAGAGATTCGATTAGATGTAAATATTTATAATCGGGAAGGTTCATCTCTTATTCACGACAACACCACAGTAGAATCCGACCAGCAATACAAAGGACAATCAAAGAGGCCAATGTTCCGAAACTCGTTCATGAGCTGAGCAAGCTTCGGCACAGTTCGTCTTTAAAAGAGCCACTCGTGACTTTGAGCACAAGAGATGCGCCTGCCTTTTTCCATCAACACTTGCCACCACGTAAACCCAACCTCCATAGGCTCGGATTCTGGCATCACTAAAGCCATGGATCTCAAGGGCTCGGAAACCGTCAATGCTGGCTAGAGCCAAAATCATCGGATAGTTTGAGCCACGATGACACTAAAGAAAGAGGAAGACTTTCATCCCAATCAAGCTTTTTCGTCCAGAGTTGTTGCAATAATATTTTTGCCTTCGCTGTAACAGGATTAATAAGGCTAAGAAGATCATAAAATTGAACGATAGTTTACAGGACGGATCGCTTGTAAGGTTTCATTTTTAGAAAGCGCACAATAAATACCCAAAGTTTACAGGCGCAAGACACAAGTAATCTGTTTATTTGCACAAACAAACGGTAAATCGCTTGCGTTCGGAGGTTAATTTTTCTCGGAAGTTCCGCTGCGAACGCACTACCTTCATATACATATATATGAATGTGTGCATTCAATATATTTATACTGTATTAGCTGCTGATTTATAAAGTTTTGTGTGGTCGAATGGTTACGACGTTTGATGAAAAGCGTGGTCATTTTGCGTTCGAATCCCAGACCGGACTCGGTGTAAATATATATTCTTTTTTTGTTATGATATATTTTGCTTATAACCAAATTTGTCCAGGGTTCTTAACAGTCGGGAATCTCGACTGTAACGTTCTTACTTGTTTTGACCTGTATTGGAGAAAAAGAGAACAACAGGCAGAGAACAAGAGTCAAAGATATCGCTGCCGTCGTCAATTGTAAGAAACGTGTTTTTCTCCGAATCTGAAATCTGCTTTACCACGTCAGGGTCGTTGGTAGTTTTTCGCATGATTTATAGAGCTTCATCATTTGAATTGGCACCAGTAACTAACTCATCGACATAGAAATCCCGCAGCACAGTCCTGGGTACGATCGGGTAAGAGGACAATTGTTGCATAGTCACGGTATCCAACTTGAAGGTCACCTTATGCGGTGAATCTCGCCAAAAGATGCAATGCAAGTATCAGGCTCAGCAACTCGAATAAAGCGATACATTTTTCAAAACGACTCGATGTTTCGTTGTTGTGCTATCCTCCTTGAGCACGCAGTGGTGAGGCAAATAATATTTGCAAAGGTGTACTGAATTTTTATCGACAGGGGACATGTGATTTAAATCCAGATACTTACGGACGAACGCGGAGTATTGCGCTTTCAGCTTTTAAGCTTATTTCCAAGTTAAGAAACCGACAATGAGCTTGATGAAAGGAATCTCCAAGCACCTCCACGTTGTACTAAGCTGGCAGGCGAACCGAGTATTCTCCAGAAACCAGACGCCGGAAATTATCCTTGAAATGAGCTTCGCAGGTGTGGTCCTCTTTCGTGTTAGTTGACAGCGCTTCACCATGGCTCTCAACTTCCCAAAAGCGACGCACAAGCACATCAGATGCACATCAGATTCAATTTTGTCATCGGACAGGAACTGTGCTAACAAGACGGACGATTTGTTGCCTTCAGAGCCACCACCAGTGACGATCCATCCAAAAATAGTCTTCTGTAGCACCGGCAGTCCCGTAGACAGATTGATTTGCCCTGCGCAAAGCAGTTTGAAGAATAGACTGGCTCCAACCAACAAATCGATCTTCTGCGTCTTGTGGAATTCAGGATCAGCCAGTCGTATGTTCGTTGGGATCCTCCAATTGATTACCCGTAATCGTAGGAGCAACCAAGGCGCAGATGCTGGCGGAATAATCTGAAGCTAACGACTTTAAATTTAGATTAATAGTAAATCATCCAATGCACAAAACTCGTCCCACGCTATCCGAGTTGCATTATCCACCTAAGGACTGTGAGGACTGTAAAGCCCGCAGGTTCGCATTAAATGTGTCCGAAAGACCAAGCAATTTTACAGCGGAGGCCCAATATTGCGCTGATGTGCGCCTGAATGACAAGACGCTTGTTGTTAAATCGCTTACTTAATAAATCCAGAACCACAGCATAGTTCTCGTCAGATATATCGAGCGCACGAACTGCATCCAAAGCCGGTCCATTCAGGCAGGACTTTAGGTGTTGCAGCTTCTCAATTGGAGACAGATCTGGTTCCTTGTCGATGATAGTCGAAAACATCGAGAATATATCGGCTTATTCTCTGGCAATTTTGGTTCAGGCACATATATTCATCTCTGGACTGGAACTGCCGATCCATCCATGGACAAGTCCGGCCGCATTGTTGAGCATCGCACCTCAACCACCCTGCGCTTCCTTATCTCGTACTGGATGGCTGACTTCAGTGACAAGATTAGCTCATCGAATTCATTTACAAGTGGGCTGCCGATTTCATTGAAATCGAGCTCCTCAAGGCTGCCGTGAATTTTGATAAAAGACGCCTGAGTTTTATCCAGTAGCTACAATCGCAATGTTAGCTCTTCTTCGGTGGCGGACCTCAATACTTCTGCAACTAAAGCCAATCCAATTTCTTGCGCGTGCTAAATATGGCCTTGGATCTCCTTTTGTAAAATTCAATTTTAACCATCCCAGGATTTATGGTAGAGTTAGATGCCATTTAACAATTTTTTTTTTTTATGGAAAATATAAAATTTTCCACTGGGTTAAAAAATCGCATCGTAGGGTTAATGCACAGCCGCCAAATTGCCCGCGAACAATGCAGCGCAACAACAACAACTGCGGGTCAACCGATGCGATTTTATTTTACGCAACTCACAAATCCTTGTGGTCACCAAAATGTTGAGTCAATGAGCTTTTTCATTGGCTTTAAGTTCCGCAAATAATCACAACTAATTATATTAATTTAAGTTCCATTTATTTGGCCACGTATGGCAATGTTTTTGCTTTTAAAAAGTTGGGGTTTTATCGATCGAAAGAAAGTCAAGCGGTCACGAATTGGCCGTGCAGTCGTATCGAGATAATAATTCTGAAGATCGAAAAATGGCAAGCGGACCCGAATTGGCCGTGCGATCGTTACAAGACGAATGTCGATTACCATAGAAAAATTATAGAGCTAAGGCAAAGGGCCGCCCCAATAAGATGAAAGTAATAAAGGAATAGGAAGAATAGAAATATATGAATGGAATTTAAGAGAGTCTTAAGATGGATTTAGTTTTTATTCTGGCTCTGGCTGCATAACCAAAGAGGCAGACATAAATCAAGTTTCAGATATTATGAAGAGCGTTCGAAAATTCCCACGCTGGTCGCGTGGTCATGAAAAAAGGGAGTCGATAGAAAAATTAGCATTATTTGTATAATATATTTGATTTATTAGGTTAAAATGGCCGTCTTATAGTAACTTTTACAGGTAGAACAAGTACGAACGTTACAGTCGAGTTTCCCGACTGTTACAGACCCTGTACAAATTTGGTTATAAGCAAAATAAATCAAAAAAAAATATATATATATTCTACGAGTCTGGTATGGCAATCAAACGGCGTAACCATTCGACTAACCCAAACTTTTTGAACCTACAGCTAATACAGTATAAATATATTGAAGACGCACATTCATACAAACATACATACACATTCGTATGTATGTATATGAAGGTAGTGGCAGATCAGCTGCAACGGCACTTCCGAGAAAAATCAACCATCGAACGCAAGCGATTTACCGTTTGTTTGAGCAAATAAACAGATTTTTTGTGGTTAGCGCCTGTAAACTTTAGATATTTATTGTGCGCTTTCTAATTAACCAATCTTGATGAAAACTTTAGGATCGGTAGAAATCTATGTTCCAATTGCATGTGTATTTATTCCAATTTTAGCTTAAAAATTATGCAGTGCAGGGCAGTGCAAAAATTAAAATACAAATTGCAGGGGTGGTGGGCGTGGCACCTGAAAAAAACTTCATCTGCGTAAAAATTACGAGAATCTGCACTGTTAATAAGGTTCTTCTAGCTCTTACAGTTTCTGAGATCCGTTTGTTTACCCAGACGGACGGACGGACAGACGGACAGACGGATATGGCTATATCGACTCAGCTCGTCATGTTCATCGAGAATATATGTATATACCTTGTTGCACAAACTTAATATACCCTACAGGGTCTAAAAATGTATAGAAAATATTGCTGCAAGATTCAGGGCAACCCGGACAACGTAAAGTGTAAAAAAAAATGTACAATTTTGCAAATGTTTATGAAATTCGTGATAAAAGACGCTCAATAACTCCATAATAAAAAGCAGCACTTACCGTTTGGTCAGTTAGGATGAACTCTGTGCAACATTTTCTTTACTTTCGACTTAAAAAAATAAATTTGTATACGCTTGCAGAGTATTATAATTTTGACCAGAAGTTTGTAACGCATTGAAGGAGACGTCTCCGACCCTATATAGTATATATGTATATTCTTTATCAGCATCACCAGCCGAGTCTATTTAGCAATTTCTACGCAAACCAGTCTGTCAGTTTTATAGCCATCGGGCTGACACTTTGCACCTACCCTTCTATCTATTGCAGGTAGTATATATAATTGGAACGGCTAGAATCGGAACACTACATCACATAGCTGCCATAGGAACGATTGGGAATACCAACACAGGACATATCCCGAAAGTATTATCAAAATCGGACCACTATATATAATAAGAACGATGGGAGAAAATTTATCATGGAGCATAACTCTGCTGTTTATCAGGACAATTTATTCATTCTTGGAAAATATAGTTTTTTTAGACCGTTTTATAAAATAAAAAACCAAAAATCGGGAAACTTTATCCTATAACTGCCATACAAACGATCGATAAGTTTTAAGGCAACTGGTCTGTAAGGGTATTCGAAGCTTCGGGTACGTTTCCCTTCTTGTTTTCGTTTTCTTTCATCATCACAGACGTCACGAGCTTCTTAAAATCGTTGAAATCTCTCGTAAACATTGCTACGCGATAGTCTTGTTTCATTACAGAAACACTATAAATAAGATGCAGGTTTCTGTTTAGTTAAAAATTCCTGCCATTAATTTAAAGAAAAAAGGTTTTAATGTTCTATAAATAAGTATATGTAAATATGCATTCATTTAAAAAATATGATTGCGGAAAAACGAGTTTAAAGTTCTAAGGACTTACGTCAGTGATTCGAACTACCGCTTTATTTACTCTTACAGAGGCAATATTATATTGGCCAGAAATTATCAATGATAAGAAAGAGACATCGACCATAAATCAGTTGTAGTTATTTATGTTGTTATTTATGGGTTTTCATGACTATACAAAGTATATTGTCCAAAATTGAATTAATTATATTGATAAAAGCCAAAGTTATGGTCAATGACACATTTGTGGTTTTAATTAGACTTTTAGGATAAGTAAACATAGTTAATAAAAAGTAAATTGAAAACATTTTGATCGATTATCTTTACCTTTTTTCGCAATCGTCGCTATGGCAGCTTTGTGATGTCGTCTTCCGATTCTAGCCGTTACAACTATATATACTACCTGCAATAGATAGAAGGGTAGGTGCAAAGTGTCAGCCCGATAGCTCTAAGATTGGCAGACTGGTTTGCGTAGAAATGTCAAAATCGACTCGGCTGGTGATGCTAATAAAGAATATATATACTTTATGGGGTCGCAGATATCTCCTTTATTGCGTTGCATGCTTCTGGTCAATATTAAAATACCCTTTGCAAGGGTATAAAAACATGTAGAATCAATTGTGCAGTTGTAGAGCAAAATGACTTGTTCTATTCGCTATAGTTGGAAAATCCCTTAAACACTAGTATTGAAATAATCAAATTTAAGCAACCTTTGTAAATTTCCCTAGAAAATCGATTTTTCAATGTTTATCCGATGTACTTATAAATCATGATCATTTTACAAAATCGGTGCTTATTTAGCACCAAGTCTATCTCACCTAAAATACTGTTAAGTTTTAGGTGATCCCATATGGATGATCGAAAATAATCACACAGGGAAAATTACCAGGTCATTATTTTAAAAATTAAACTTTAAATTAACCCTGGCCTTGTATTCTTTCTGGAACAAGGACAGACGCATTTACATATTGAACTTTTGTTTAACAATGTTCTCTGAACAGTTGAGGTGAACAAACAACACTGCAGCTGCTAGGCGGGCCTGCAATTCTTGTTGGCTGAGATCGTGGGCCCATTCAACACGCCCCCAGAACTTAAGCTGGTAGTCCTCCTCTAGTCGGGTCAAGGCTACCGCCTTTTCCACAGAAAGCATTTCCTCCATCACAGCGCATGCCAGAACAATTGACTTCAGGGTATCCACAGCAAATATTAATCCTGCACAGATTTTTGACGTAAATATGTTTAGTAAGCTATATAACGATCGGTCTGCCGGCTATATTGATTAAGCTACCATGCAGAGATTCCAGGCTGAAGGACTGGAAGTGTTTGGCGATCTTCAACTTATCCCCCTCGCTGACTGCGGATGGAGTTAGACTCGTGGTTTTCTTTAGGTTAGTTTCAAGACGATGGTTGAACCAATCGATGACTGGATCCCATTTGCTGAGCTGCAGCTCCTGCAGGTCCTTCTCGTCCTGCAACATAAACATTATATTGAATCGAGTTTATTGTCTATATATGATTACATACTTCGTACTGAAAGAGCAAGGTGTCAGTGGGGATGAAATTAAGCAGGTAATTGACCATGTCCAGCTTTGACAGATTGTTCGGGTTGTCGATGGCAGTGAAGCAAAGGGCTGAGAGGTGCATGCGGGAACGTTCGATGTGCTCCTTCTGGGCGTCGAACTCTGTGGCCACGGCGATGGCCAGAGGTTCGCTGCGTACTGTGAAAAGTGTCCCTCTGGGCGTCTTCAGCTTCCAGTGGTCCAGCACTACCTCAAACCCATCGTCGCTGCCCAGTATAGAGGTCTTCTTGTAAAAACGCTTGGGTGGAGTGGCTTTTCAGGCTTGTTACGAAATATCCCACAGTGTAAATTCTTTAACCACTCACCGTATTGACGGACTGTGTTTGTGGAGGCAATTATTGGCCACTGGATGGAGCTGCCGTGGCGCAAAGTCCGAATAGCATTAAGCATTAAATTTCTATTCATTTCTGACAAAAAATTGTATTTTTAATTCTTAAACTAAACTCATTTAAATAAGTTCAATGGTGGTAGGGGCTCACTTTTATTTGGTATACTTGAAAATACCAGATAAAAAGTATTACCATACGATGAACAAGCGATAGTTAATCGATAAACATAGGAAATATGATAAAAAAAACACGACTCTTGGATGTGTTGAACCTGTATATGTACCAGAGAACATTTCCATTCCTTTAAATAATATAGTTTTTCAAACAGTTGTATCGAATATTGAAAAAACATTTTTTGACTTTAATATTATCCATTGAAAAAAAATTTGTTGACTTTAATATTATCCACGAAAAATATGTTAAGTGTTGTTTTTTCCAAGATTATTATTAACTAGCTGTACCCTGCTTGTTTGCTGACAATAAATTAAATACTTATTCACTGAAACTTTATTCACTAATTTATGTTTTATTTAATTCAACATTGTTGGTAAACTATATATTTTGTTTGGTTTTTTTCTAGCATGGTTTCAGGCTCACAGAGAACTTAAGCCGCTTTAAATCCATGTTGGTTAACATTTCACAGCATAATGATAACTGATCCAATTTTTAATCCAGTCCAATTAATTTCGAAATTCTTTATTTACGTGACATCTTAATAGAACCGACTGACTTAAATGAAAACAACTGTCCTGGGATAAAATTTTGAATCGTTATGTTGAGGTCATCAACCCCTTCGTTTTGTCAACTGATGAAATGCTGCTCAGGAAAAACACGCTGAATGCGCTCATTTTTGGATTCTGTAAACTAACAAAATTCGTTAGGGAATGTAATAGATCCACTTTATTTAAAATCATTAGAAATGTCTCCTATCATATTTAATGCCTCATTGTAAATTTCATCAGTTATTTGCAGTATTGAATTTGCGTTGATACAGTGCATACGGTGCAAAATATCCTCAGACATATTTATCATTCTTATATTTTACACATAAATCGTTTGGATTTGAGGAAAATGATGGTAAACAATGCCCGGATTTGATGCGGTAATGAAAATATGACGGAATCGTTAATCGTATTAAATCGTTGTCAAGCAACTGTAAGAGCTGACTCGGGTCGCGATAGGTTGCACACAAACGACGTTGGATAATGAAGCAAAGTCATCTACTTGACAGATCGAAAAAACTTGATAGTGTCGTTGGTGGTGGTTGCAGCACTTTCTTGATTTAAAAATACTCGACATCCATTTTCCAGATATACTGCTAAATGGACGATTGTAGGGATGCTTTCGTGGATCGCAAATAAAAAGATGCGCTAAATCGCTTCGTTAATACTGACATAGCGACCCATTTAATATTGAGGTACTTCGCCATTTGCATCAGTTACAGCAAAGACGGCCATATCATTGCCTTTATTTACATATGTATTTATGTATGCACTTGAGATCGACAATATTGATCTAAAGTCTAAAATAATCAAATTTAAGCAACTTTTGTAAATTTCACCTAGAAAATCGATTTTTTAATGTTTATCCGATGTACTTATAAATCATGATCATTTTACAAAATCGGTGCTTATTTAGCACCAAGTCTATCTCACCTAAAATACTGTTAAGTTTTAGGTGATCCCATATGGATGATCGAAAATAATCACAGGGAAAATTACCAGGTCGTTATTTTAAAAATTAAACTTTAAATTAACCCTGGCCTTGTATTCTTTCTGGAACAAGGACAGACGCATTTGCATATTGAACTTTTGTTTAACAATGTTCTCTGAACAGTTGAGGTGAACAAACAACACTGCAGCTGCTAGGCGGGCCTGCAATTCTTGTTGGCTGAGATCGTGGCCCTCTCAACACGCCCCAGAACTTAAGCTGGTACTCCTCCTCTAGTCGGATCAATCATACCGCCTTTTCCACAGGAAGTATTTCCTCCATCACAGCGCAGGCCAGGGCAATTTTTGATGTAAATATGTTTATCATTAGCTAGCTATTTGACGATAGGTCTGCCGGCTATATTGATTAAGCTACCAAGCAGAGATTCCAAGCTGAAGGACTGGAAGTGTTTCGCGATCTATACCTTACCCCTTATATATTTCCAATAACAATAAAAACTTAGCTTAGGAGCCGAAGCTTAAAATACCCTTCCAGACCAGTTGCCTTGAAACCGTACGGCAGCTATAGGCAGTTAACCGATTTTTGGTTTGTCATTTTCTAAAATGTCTTTAATGTCTATGAAAACTGTATTTCTCAAGAATGAATTAATTATCTTAAAAACATCAGATTTATGATTAATGACCCATTTCTCCTATTGACAAGGCAAGCTTTATATAACAGATATAGGATATACCAGGATGTGTTAAAAAAGTAATTAAATAGTTTTTCCCAACGAATAAATTAACGATCTTAAAAAATTGCGAGTTTCTGGCACTTTTTCCCAATCGTTCCATGGCAGCTTTGCGATGTAGTGTTGCGATTCGGCCGTTCCGACTTATATAAGTAGTACATATGTATATACTACCTGCAACAGAAAGACGGGTCGGCGCAAAGTTTTAACCCGATAGCTTTAAAACTGAGAGACTAGTTTACATAGCATCCGACAGACGGACATTGCTTGATCGACTCGGTTGGTGATGCTGATCAAGAATATATATAGTGACGTATTTACTCTCACACTCCATCCATTTCCTATGTCCCGGCCACTTATTTCCTATGGCCCGGCCACTTAGAAACAAATAAACAAAATATATAAAAACTGGGCATTGCTTAAAAGAATGCGCATGGCTTCCAGTTGTGGGTCATGATGATAAATTGGGAATCAATGTACATACATATATGTGCATTGCACATCATTAGGTAGACAAGCGAGATCTGGGTACGCTAGAGTTCAAAATGACAATAATGGTTTAAGGCAACCAAGATGTTAATTGAGGATATCCATGAGGCCATTAAAAACATTGTTTGTGTCATTGTATTCAAACAGGATAGGTTTTATGGGATTGGGAGAAAAGCAGATCTTTATATAACCAAACTTTTTTGGTGCTTTGGATGCCGTGGTGACCTGCCTAGACTTCTGGGTATATAGAAGACCTCCCATCAGCACTGCATTTGTGTCTTGAACTCGGGAACCAAACATATCTCACGAATTACTGAATTACTCTGAAGTCTGCTGCAACTGATGGAACCACCCATCAGCACTCTCTGAACTAATAAGATGTGTTAAACAATATAGAATACACAGTAAGAAACCCCATTAAGTTTTTTTTGGTAGAGTAATATCCATTAGCCCCGAAGTTTATGACAAAACTAAAAAACATTGACCGACTAAAAGAAAAGCGGGACAGAATACCTTAACGAAAAGCGGGAATCCATAAAAAACATACCACCCAGGCGATGAAATTTACGTCAAGGTAAACACCAAATTAAGACCACAATTGTGCCCAATATATAAAAAAGAAATACTTAAAGAAATTATGACTCTACCATAAAAGTCATAGAACAGTTCATAAGAGTACTATTAATAACAATTAAATCCTTTTAGAATATAGATGATGACTGTAGTTGGATATTCTTTTCTTTGCAGAACCTTTGTTAGTCGTCTAGACATTCCTTCTACGAGTTTTCTGGTGTCCTCAGCTGTTATATTGGCCCATTCCTCCATTATAACATCCCTATAGACCCTGTAACCAAAGGGTAAAGGGTATATTAAGTTTGTGCAAATGTATGTAACAGGCAGAAGGAGGCGAGGCAGACCCCACAAAGTTTATATATTCTCGATCAGCATGACGAGCTGAGTCGATATAGCCATGTCCGTCTGTCCGTCCGTCCGTCTGTCCGTCTGGATAAACGAACGGATCTCAGAAACTGTAAGAGCTGCCCTGCACTGCACAATTTTCAAGCTAAATTTGGAATAAATACACATGCAATTGGAGCATATATTTCTATAAAATACACATGCAATTGGAGCATATATTTCTACCGATCCTGAAAATTTCATCAAGATTGGTTAATTAGAAAGCGCACAATAAATACCCTAAGTTTACAGGCGCTAACTACAAATAATCTGTTTATTTGCACAAACAAACGGTAAGTCGCTTGCGTTCGGTGGTTGATTTTTCTCGGAAGTGCCGCTGCAGCTGCAGCTGCCACTACCTTCATATACATACATATATATGAATGTGCGCCTTCAATATATTTATACTGTATTAGCTGCCAGTTCAAAAAGTTTGGGTTTGTCGAATGGTTACGACGTTCGACTTAAAACGCGAAGATCTTGGGTTGGAATCCCAGAACGGACTCGGTGTGAATATATATTTTTTTGGTTTTGATTTATTTTGCCTAAAACCAAATGTGTACAGGGTCTGTAACAGTCGGAAAACTCGACTGTAACGTTCTTACTTGTTTTAACATTATAAAGCGGCCATAGCTTTGTATTTGCCGCCGTGTGCATTGGGTCGTTGGCCTGTTGGAAATGGAACTCTCTCCGAGTCGCAATTTCTCTGCACATTCTTTTAAATTTTCCTTCAGGATTTGAATATAGACCTTATGGTCCATAATTGACTCAATAAACGTTAGTTTTTCAACACAATTAGCTGCCATACACCCCCAAACCAACAGTGGCAGCTAAACTTTCTTTTTCCAGGGCTTTTCTACTTTTCCTCCACACCACAAATTTTCCTTTTATCCCAAATAGACAAATTTGCTCTTATTTGAAAAAAACAAATTATTTCCAGAAGTCAGGCGGCTTTGAAATGCATTCATTTGCAGAAGTCAAGCGTTTTGCTCTATTGATTTTAGAAATAAAAGGCTTATTGCGGGCTACTCGGCTGTGATACCCAGTTCTCTTTAGAACGCGACGTACGGTGTCCTGTATTGGAAAACATGGTCTCTATATCTTCTTCACTGCGTGTGCAGTCATCTTTGGATTCTGGCGAACGGATTGGACAATTCTTTTATTTTCCCTCTTCGTCAACAATGTTGGCAGGCCTAGCCGGGGCTTTGATATAATAGATCCCGTTGAAATATATGTAATTATTTATAATATTTTGTATAGACGAGTGAGCTCTTTCCACTAGTGCACCAATTTCTCTATACGATTTTTACTCCAAATAAATTGAAATTATAATTTTCCGCTCCTCAATACAAAATTTCCTTTCCAATTTTATTTCTATAAATCAGTTAACGACACTGCAAGTCTTAACAAGTTTAAAAGCATAATGACAAACACCCAAAGAAGAGTGGAATAATAAATTTTTAGTTTTGGTTAACTGTAATCGTATATTCTTTCGTTTTATGCTGCTTCTAAGAACTGTACGCTGACTTTTGCGTGTGCCTTTTCTAGTAACAATTAGTTTTAAAATAAATTAAAACAAGAAAGGAATGCTGACCATGCAGACCAGCTGCCTTATATCTTTTTGATCGATTGTACGGCAGCCATAGGATATAGTGATCCGATCTTTGGTTTTTAAATTTCTAAAACGCCTTTAATGTCTATAGAAACTGTATTTCTCAAGAATGAATTAATTGTTTTGCAAAACACCAGAGTTATGCTCAATGACCCAATTTCTTCCATCGTTCCTATGGCAGCTATAGGATATAGATGTCCGATTTCGATAAAACTTTCAGGATATGTTAAAATAGTCATTAAATAGAGTTTCCCAAGAAATAAATAAAATATCTTTGAAAATGGCAAAAATTTTGGTACTTTTTCCCAGTCGTTCCTATGGCAGCTTTGTGATCTAATGTTCCGGTGCAAAGTTTCAGCCCGATAACTTTAAAACTGAGAGACAGACGGACATGCCTAGATCGACTCGGCTGGTGATGCTGGTCAAGAATATATATACTTTATAGGGTCGGAGACGTCTCCTTCTGCGTAACAAACTTCTGGTCAAAATTATAATACCCTCTGCAAGGATATAAATATAAAATTACTTAAAAATTAACAAAAAATAGTCATGCTTTTGAGAAATACTTTATCTTTAATATAAAAACAATTAATTTTTCGTACGTAAATATTTAGCAGAGATATAGCATTATAACGGTAAAATGTAGTTTTTTTAGGTGTACGCAGAGATATGCGGGCGAGCTGGGTCGATATAGCCATTGCCTTCTGTTCGTCTGGATAGACATAAGGATCACCGAAACTGTAAGAGCTAGAGGAACCATATTACCAGTGCAGATTCTCCTAATATTTACACAGATCGAGTTTTTTTTTTCGGCACTGCACTGCACAGCACGATTTTCAAGCTTGAGACCAGCATTTTTAGACCCTGTACCCAAAGGGTATATTAAGTTTGTGCAAATGTATGTAACAGGCAGAAGGAGGCGTGGCAGACCCCACAAAGTGTATATATTCTTGATCAGCATGACGAGCTGAGTCGATATAGCCATGTCCGTCTGTCCGTCCGTCCGGATGAACACACGGATCTCAGCAACTGTAAGAGCTAGAGGAACCGTATTACCAGTGTAGATTCTCCTAATACTGACGCAATTAGAGTTTATTGTTTTAAGTCGGCGCCACATCCACCGCCCCCGCAATTCGTATTTTAATTTTTGCACTGCCCTGCACTGCACAATTTTCAAGCTAAAACTTAAAAAAAAAATTCACATGCAATTGGAGCATAGATTTCAACCGATCCTGAAAATTTCATCAAGATTAGTTAATTAGAAAGCGTACAAGAAATACCTAAAGTTTACAGGCGCTAAACACAAGTAATCTGTTTATTTGCTCAAATAAACGGTAAATCGCTTGCGTTCGGTGGTTGATTTTTGTCGGAAGTGCCGCTGCAGCTCCCACTACCTTCATATACATATATATGAATGTGTGCCTTCAATATATTTTAACTGTATTAGCTGCTGATTTATAAAGTTTTGTGTGGTCGAATGGCTACGTTAGATTGAAAGCGTGAATATCTTGTGTTCGAATCCCAGACCGGGCTCGGTGTAAATATATATATTTTTTTTGGTTTTGATTTATTTTGCTTATAACCAAATTTGTACAGGGTCCGAACAGTCGGGAAACTCGAGTGTAACGTTCTTACTTGTTTTTTTATGCAATTGGAGCATGTATTTTTACCGACCCTGTTAATTTTATTAAGTTTGGTTAATTAGAAAGCGCACAAAAATGCAAAGCTTACAGCCGCTGACAACAAGCTACAGTTTGTCAAACAATTGTTTGCAAAAAGAAAAAAAACATGAAAGTTCGCAACGTTTGTGCCAAATTTTATTAACTAAAAGAAAAAACTTTTTTCATAATGTTTTTACATAACTATCGGTATTCAATACCATAAAAAAAAATTCTTCCAAGTCTAAGGAAATAATAAAATTAAATTTAAAAACTAAA
>JAJJHY010001067.1:313407-467288 GCA_021224005.1 Drosophila setifemur
GAAAAATCGGACGTTAGTTGGTGCACTACGTTATAGTCTGAGCAAAGTACTCTAAAGGGCTCATGCAGGACATAATTCAAACTACTATGGCTTAAAGCTAGTGGGATAAAATTTCTTGTAAGTCTACGGGGAACATTGAAGTTGATGCGTTCTAACAAGGCAGAACTATCAACCTCATTGTGTATTAGTTTAAGGATAAAAACTACACCAAGCATGGTTCTACGATTAGTAAGTGTGGGTAGGTTTAGAAGCATCAATCTACTTGAGTAAGAGGGAAGTTGAAAGTTTGGTTCCCAGTTGAGGCCTCTAAGCGCGAAGATAAGGAATCTTTTTTGCACGGATTCAATTTTGTCTTGGTGAACTCCATACTGAGGACTCCAGACACATGATCCGTACTCAAGAATTGGCCGGACAAGCGAGATGTACAAAGTCTTAGTCACGTAGGGGTCATTAAATTCTTTTGACCACCTTTTTATAAAGCCTAACACACCCATGGCCTTATTTACCATGCATGAAATTTGGTCAGTAAATTATAATTTGGCATCAAGTATGACGCCAAGATCATCAACACGCGTGATTCTATCAAGAAAGACTCCATCTAGAGAGTAAGCAGCAAACTGAGGCTCTTTACGGTAAAATGTCATCAGTTTGCACTTAGAGCCGTTTAATTTTAGGGAATTTATTTCACACCATGCCTGTAAGTTATTAAGATCGGCCTGTAATACCGATTGACGAGAGGGATCATTATATTGTATACAAAGCTTGACATCGTCCGCGTACATTAGTACGCGAGAATTAAGCACGACCGATGGAAGGTCGTTAATGAATAGTGTGAACAGCAGAGGACCAAGGTGGCTACCTTGAGGGACGCCCGAGGTGACATGGATTTCACCAGAAAGTGAGCTCTTGAAAAGTACCCTTTGAGTTCTATTACTCAAGTAACTGCTGATCAATTTTAGTAAGCATACAGGGAAGCCCATTTTGTCAAGCTTTTAGCGGATAAGTGCTTCCAGTACATGGGTAACTCGGAAGAAGGCGGAATATATGAACAGGTAATAAAGAAAGTGTTACCTGAGAAAGTTATTTTAGCGCAAATGAATTCGATATCACCGAATTCTTGAAGGCATATCTCTTCCGCCGGGAGTTTGGAGTCAACCGCAAGTAATACTCCACCTCCCCGCCTGGAAGGACGATCAATTCTAAAGATTGTGTACTTGCCTGGGAAAACCTCGGAACTAAGGATGTCGGGTTTTAACCAGGTTTCTGTAAACACAATCACCTGTGAACCAAATGAAAAACTATCAGAGTACAATTTAGTAAGCTTACTTCGTAGGCCTCTTGTATTCTGATAGGATATAAGGAAAGAGGAGGCTAGTTTTTTCTGACCACAGCAGGTGCACTTGGATGGGGAAGTTTAATGGCAATAGGCCTTTTATTATTTTTAATTCTTTTCCTAGCTTGGTGTTCTTGGACTATAATATGCTCTGGCCAGAAACCGGGAGAGCAAATAATGTCAAAGAACTCTAATGGGACACTTATTTTGAAAGATGCAATGTCCCTAGCGTAGGAAAGTTGAATTTTTCTACCTTTACCTCGGCTATTGTTTTGCTTCGTATAAAAGCAGCGACGTCAGTCGCAGAGAGGTCAGGGGCAAGCCGCGATAAAAATATTTGTTTTTTGGGTGGGATTACCGTGAGGGGTTTTGGTTCTGCAGGTTTGACGCCATCAGAACCAAGTGGAGCCGGTAGTCCGGACCTTAGTTGCCTCGACGGAGTGGGTATATTCGGGACTGGGATGGTTTTGATTTTCGGAATTAATGGGATATGTCCTGGCTCTGGGACGGACTGTGGCTGTGGTCCTACCACACTGGCACATTCGGAAACCGAATCTTTAATAGCGTCTGTGGCCGGTGCAGGTGCGGTGTCTTCCGTCCTCAGCTGTTTTGCCATCATTCGTTGCTCCGCCGCCCGAGATTGTGTGGTAGTGGCCACGGGTTCACCAGAAGCGGTTTTTTTGCGCTTCGGCGACTCATTTAACAGCTGAAGGCTGTTAAATTGAGCGTCGAGCGCCATCATTTGGTCATGGATTTGTTTAAACCCAATAACCAAATTTTTAAAACCTCCTTTGGTTTGCCACATGAACGATTTTATTTCGTTCTCAATCTCACGGCAGGCTTCGCAACAATAATGCAACCCAGTCCTAAGGGCCATAGCATCGGCTACATGCCCGGAATAGTTCACGCACTTGCAATGCATGACATTATCGCACAGCCAACAGTGGATACTAGCTTGTCTCGCTGTAATAGCTTTGCGGCAAGTTTTCACCGAACAGATAATCTCGGACATTTTTGCAGTGCTGTGGACCACTATGCAAAGAGAGGCGAGAATGGTGTATAAAGGGAGAGAAGTATGGGCAGAGAGAGGGACTTTGCTACTGTTGCGATAAACAGATTAAAAATTTACACAAATTACAAAGAGAGGGGGCGACTTTACTAAGAAATTGCGGTAAATAGATTTACACGCAAAACGGAGATGAAGAACAAACTACAACAACACTAAGCTTACACAAAATTACTTGCTCAGAGCTATTTAATAAACAGGTGCATGCACACGCGGAGCGAACGGAAAAAGCTGATGAATACCGCAGATAGTGATCGGAATAGCTTAAGTGGTTACTTTATAAAAACTCCGGGGTTTTTGTAATCAAACAGAAAATTTTCGGGGCGCAAAATAAAAACACGTCCGTTCGCTATGGGAAGTGAAAGTGATTATTTTGCCACATTCTTTTTAAATAAGCCTATAAATTTTCAATAAGATTTAAATCGGGACTTTGAGGAGGTGCATCCATAACTTTACCGCAGTTATACGTAGCCAGGTCCTGCACAAGTACGACTTATGTTTAGGGTCATTATCTTGATACAATTTGTAACGCAGCTTTCCCGGATTTTGGGGATCAATAAACCCAAACTTTTGAGCACTTCTGGTTAATTCACTGCGAAGAATATCCAAATAGTACTCCTTGATCATTATGTCCGTAAAAATCCGCAGCTCACCAACGTCCTTGGACGAAATACACCCCCACACCATTACGGACAATTTCCCAAACTTCACTGTGGGGATTATGTTTTTGTTTTGGAGCGCAGTTTTTGGCTTTCGCCAAACTCTTGACGGACCATCGTGATAATACAACATTATCTTTGTCTCATCGCAAAAAATTACGTCGTCCCAGTACTCCCTTGGCTTTCCAACGTGTCCAATCGAAAATGTCAGCCTCTTATTTACATTTATTTCTGACAATAAGGGTTTTTGCCGAGCTATCCTGGACGAATATTTGTGCTCTTAAGCACTTGTCGGACGGTCTCATGTGATACCTGCTTACCGCAATCGGTTTTCACATTCTGTGTCAATTGTCTTAGGCTGATTTGTGGGCTTTCAAAAACGGACTTCAGAATTCTCGACTCATCTTTTCTGCTTAACTTAGCCGGTCTTCCTCCAGAATGGTTTAGTTCTATCCGATTTTCCTTGTTTGCCCGTGTCGAAATGTTGTAAATTGTCCGCAACTTAATATTGTCCGTCTGGGTAAACGAACGGATCTCAGAAACTGTAAGAGCTAGAAGAACCTTATTAACAGTGCAGATTCTCGTAATTTTTACGCAGATGAAGTTTTTTTCAGGTGCCACGCCCACCGCCCCTGCAATTTGTATTTTAATTTTTGCACTGCCCTGCACTGCACAATTTTTAAGCTAAAATTGGAATAAATACACATGCAATTGAAACATAGATTTCTACCGATCCTGAAGTTTTCATAAAGATTGGTTAATTAGAAAGCGCACAAATAATACCTAAAGTTTACAGGCGCTAACCACAAATAATCTGTTTATTCGCTCAAATAAACGGTAAATCGCTTGCGGTCGGTGGTTGATTTTTCTAGGAAGTGCCGCTGAGAACGCACTACCTTCATATATGTTATATACCTTTAAATATGTATGAATATGCGCCTTTATTATATTTATACTGTATAAGCTACTTGATTCAAAATATATATGGTGGTGCAATAGTTAGGACATCTGTCTGATAACGCGGAGGACTCACGTGTTCGAGCCATACCAGACCCGATAGTTAATTTTTTTCGTTCTTGATTTATTTAGCTTATAACCAAATTGGTACTGGGTATTGAACAGTCAGAAAACTTGACTGTAATGTTCTTACTTGTACTGACTGTCCCAAGCAGTTCACGTGTCACTTTTCTGGCCTGGAACCACTCTATCTATACTTATAGCTGACATAGGAACGGTGAGAGAAAATATGAGCTCCTCGTATTCCTCTACCTCCTCCTCTTGAATAATCGCTGGGACGGCTGCAATTTGAATGCCCTGCTCCCCGTTGGATACTGATGATTGGCCGGGCAAATCCTCGATGAGAATTTTGATGCTGGTCGGCGATGTTGTAGTGGCAACAACGGCAGCAACTGCCACGCCCACACTGGGGCGGCGTTTAGGATTTGTTCAACTTCCTTGGCCTTCTCAGCAGTCGTTCGGATTCGGCGGCGGTCATGTCAACTGGCAGGGAATCCTCCCGGGGAATGGCGGCACTAGCAGTTTGAGCTGCAGGAGCAATGGCTACTCTGTGATTCACATGGACTTTGATGACTTCGTCCACCACATCGCCGATGAGTTCTACATCGAGAATATCGCTGCCTTTCAAGTGATTGAGTATATCCTCCTCATCCTCGCCAGCACTGGTATCGGCATACTCCAGATCCTGCAGCTCCAGGATGCTCTGGGCAGGAGCTTTGCGTTCGGGAGCAATCTCTTTCTCATCTTCCTCGAGAACCTCCACATACTCCACAGTCAAGTGCTCGTCTTCCTTCATCTCTTGCAACTTCTGCAGTTCCTGGAGGTCAAGTTCCTTCTCCTCCTCCTAATGGGAGTCAATGCATGCAATGGGTGCTATGCCCTTACGAGTTGTTGACATTGGTGGAGTGGGTTTGGCACTTCCACAACCACTCTGCTCCTGATGATTGCTGTTCCTCCGCCTAATGGGTGAGACCACACCTACAGGCAGGGTGTTGTAGACACCCCGATGGAGGGGAGGTCCCTCCAAGGTTCCGCCCGTGGGCGCGGATTGCGAGTGCATCCCTTCCCTTATGGGAGCCACTGGCTGAGCTTGGGATTCCTGGACATCGGGTTTGATAATCGCATACACGGGACTGGGCTCTTGACCAAATCCGTTGGCTCCATGGAACTTCCGCTGCATATCGCTCACCTTGGCCGGGTCATAAAGTTCCGTTTCCAGTCCGCAGACCGCGTGATTCTCACTGATATCGGGATTCAGGCGATAACGCACATCCACGTAGTTGAAGCTGTGTGACTGCTCCTCCTCCGTCTGGTTGTAGGATGGCTGCAGTTTGGCCATCAGCTCCGGCATGGACTCGTTGAAACCTCCCTCGTCATGGCTACAGGTTGAAATGATGCTGGGCAGTCGCTGGCCAAGACCGGCGGTTGGCATTTTTACAATAATGCTGCTCCGCTTGTTGGCGGAGCCAGGAATGGAATGTTGTTGCTCCTGCTGATTTGTCGAAGATTCGTCCACAGATTTGCGACTTAATAAATCCAGAGCATGGGCATATTCCACATAACCGCCGCTAAACTCTGTCAATATTGGTTCAGGCACATATATTCATTCATCTCTGGACTGGAACTGCCGATCCATCCATGGACAAGTCCGGCCGCATTGTTGAGCATCGCGCCTCAACCACCCTGCGCTTCCTTATCTCGTTCTGGATGGCTGCCTTCAGGGACAAGATTAGATCCTCGAATTTATTTGGAAGTGGGCTGCCAATTTCATTGAAGTCGAGCTCCTCAAGGCCGCCGTGAATTTGGATAAAAGACTTCTGAGATATATCCAGTAGTTCTAGTCGTAATGGTAGATTTTCTTCAGTGGCGGAGCCAATCCAATTTATTGCGCGTGCTTGAATATGGCCTTGGATTTCCTTTTATAAAATTCAACATTATCCATCCCAGGATTTGTGGTAGATAAAGTTGCCATTTTAAAATTTTGTATTATTTTTTTATTTTATAATTCAAAATATACAATTTTCGCACTGGGTTAAAAAATGCGCAGATCGCTTCGTAGGGTTAATGCACAGACGCCAAATTGCCCGCGAACAGTGCAGCGCAACAACAACAACAACAGCGGTTAAGCCGATGCGTTCAGCAAGCGGGAAGTTCAGCACAAAGAAGACGCGAAAGAACACCGTCAACTTTGAAATGCACTTACATACGTTTATGAAACCGTATGTATTTATGTATATGCAATTGTATTACAGTAAGTTTTTAATTTTTAGGCAAATTAATATTGCCAGTGATTTGATTTATTGTTCACAGTTCAAAATCACGTTGGTGTCACCCAAATGTTGAGTCAATGAGCTTTTTCATTGGCTATAATTTCCGCAATAATCACAAGTAATTATATTAGTTTAATATCAATTTATTTGGCTACGCAGGGCAATGTTTTTTATTTTACAAATTTGGGGCTTAACGAAGGGCAAGCGGTCACGAATTGGCCGCGCAGTCGTATCGAGATAATTTTTATATATCAATAGTAGCAAGCGCATTGGCGATCGTTATAAAGACGAATACCGAATTATATCCAGAACAAGAAAGGAAGGCTAGCTTCGGTACCCGAAGCTTAGAATACCCTTGCAGACCAGTTGCCTTAAAACTGTTTGATCGTTTGTATGGCAGCTATAGGATATAGTGGCCCGATTTTGATGAAACTTTCAGGATATGTTAATGAAATCATTTAATATAGCTTTCTAAGAAATAAATTTATTAACTTAAAAAATGGCGAATTTATGACACTTTTCCCAATCGTTCCTATGGCAGCTATGTGATGTAGTGTTCCGATTCCGGCCGTTCCGACTTATATACTACCTGCAACAGATTGAAGGGTTGGTGCCAAGTTTCAGTCCGATAGCTTTAAAACTGAGGGACTAGTTTACATAGCAACCGACAGACGGACAGACAGACGGACAGACGGACATGGCTAGATCGACTCGGCTGGTGATGCTGATCAAGAATATATATACTTTATAGGGTCGGAGACGTCTCCTTCACTGCGTTACAAACTTCTGGTCAAAATTATAATACCCTCTGCAAGGGTATAAAAATTATAGAGCTTAGGAAAAGGGCCGTGCAATAAGATGAAGATAATAAGAAATAGAAAGAACAGAAATAGATGAAGGGAATTTAAGAGAGTCTTAAGACTCTTAAGAGTCTGACTCTGGCCGCATAACCAAACAAAAAACAAGACGAAATTTTTTCCCAATTATTCACATGGTTTCGGCACTTCATGCTTATCAAAAATTATCTACTTTGAAATCGGAAGGCGTCACCTTTCTTCGTTGCAAACTTCAAAATTATAAAACTCTCTTCAGGAATATAAAAACCACAGCCATTGAAAATCAATGGAAAATAATACATTTTGGTTCAATAATATTTTTGAGTTGGTTTGTTCTCTTACGACTTGTTTGACTTGTTTGGTTCATAAATAAATTAACATTTTACAATGTTTAATAATATATTATTTTAGAATTATGGATTGCAGGAGGATAGCACATGTGATCAACAAAGTAGTGATCTATTATTAATCAATATACTTCATATGTAAACCAACAGTTGTGACTTTTGCACTTTTTTTTAATAAGTTTATTTTTATTGGAATTATATTTTATTCTTTTTGTTTATTTTTAATGGGTATTTTTCTGGTGGGGCTGAAAGTTTTATAGTTAACATACACGCATATATGGTAGACACATACATTATGCAGGGTAAACATATAACTATCTAATATACGTATAGTCAAAAATATTCGTGTACAACTTGTTTCGCATACGTTTTAAAAAACCGGTTGCATGACTTGAGTCAGCTTTTTAAATAACTTTTATTTAATAATAATTTTATTAAACAAACTTATGCCAAACTAAATTTCAAATTATAAATTTGATTTATATATGTAGTCGTGGGTGTGATTTTCATGCAAGAAATAGCATCACTGGAATAGTCTTAGCCAAACAGGGCTCTGATTTTGAGTGTTATTTACGTTCATATGTAGTACTTTACATCACGAATTATTAAACATACATATAAACCTATATTTTGGGTGGAATTGCACTAAAACTAAATGCTACAACATTTAAAAATTGGATTTCATTATCCGTATATATGTATATAGAGATATATTTTTCGAAAAATCTAGCAGCTCTACCTTTAACCAAACCGGTTATGGGTATTCATTTCAAAATAGTTCGAATTTTTCTTCTTATGTATGTACGTATGTATAAAAAGTCGCTAGCTGCGTTAACTAAATTAATTTGATTTGCATTCGTGTGTTTCTGCTTTTTTAATTTAGTAGAAGTAATCCTCTAAATAAATTTTTGTAGTCTTTTCATTTTCCGTGTGTGCTTTAGTTTACTTTATACATAAGTGAAATATGTATACATAGCAAAATATTATAAACTTTTTTACTGAAACACTAGCCAACAACAACTGCGATCGAGGCCCTATACGTGGCATATTTCAAAATATATAGTGGTGTAAAAAATTTGGCAATCTTGCTCTTAGTTTCATTTCCATCATATGGGCCTGACGTAGTTGCTATCGTGGCTTTGGTTTTTAGGCACATGTTTTTAGAGCTTAAAGATAATAATAATAAACTTATATCTCAAATATATATATCTTATATTAAAAATGTAAAACACGTGCCAGCGGCCTATGTTTTCCTTAAGTGTCAATAAGTGTCAATGTTCTCCGCGTAAAAGCTCCATTAATAAATTAAAATCTGCCCCGTCTCGAGTCTTGATTGTGAGCATTTCCTTTCCCAGCTATTAAATTAAATTAAATATAAATACGCTTTTGGTGCATAACTCAGTCAACTTGCTCACCTGACAAGTGCGCTGCAGATCGGGAATACGCAGCAGAAGTTCTCCAAACTTTGACGGGGTGTCAGGATAGTGAGCCAGGGTATAAGCCTGCAAGCTCTGTAACGCCTTTTCCTGACACTCTCGCACCTTTACTGACTCTTGCAACTCCGTTGTATCTAGAGAAATCAAAACATGCTTAGATATTCAAAATACACGTATTTATAGTGTATACCTGATTGCAATAGTACAATAACCTTCATAGCAACATACTCGTAGCGATCAACGCGCAAACGCCTTAGGTGATCTGTCAGATTAAGCATTCTTTCAATACAGGTCTGTAATAAATATTTTAAAACGATGCAAAAGTTGTATTAAACATAATTTTGGGAGTCTTAAAAGACCAAGCAAAGGAACTGCATTATCACAGATGTAACTTCATATGATTAAATCATAAATTCTAATTGAAAATTCATAGTTTATAGATTCAAAATTTGACTTTGTGATAACTTTAAAAGCTTAACTCACCTGCAAACCGTTTGATTTTGCCTGCGACAGTGTTATCTTTCTGCCTTGGGACATTTTAATTTCGCCTGGTGTGTCGATAGATCGAAAACAGCAGGAGAAGAGCAATAATTCGCACCAAGAATTGATGAGCAAGCATATCTGATCATCGATCTGAAATAGTTTAAATATGAAATTAATAGAAAGACTTTGGTAGGAAGAAGCCGTCTCCTGAACTAATTATCACACTTTTTATACTATTGCAGAGGATCATCACCAGTCGAGTCGATCTAGCTATGTCCGTCTGTCGGTTGCTGTGTAAACTAGTATCTCAGTTTTTTAGCTATCGGGCAGTAACTTTGCATAGTCTTATCATACCCATTAAAGCCGATTTAAAAAAAAAATCTAACTACTATATGTGCCAAACAAACTATCGACCGGTTTTAAAGCAATTGATCTGCAAAGGTATTTTAAGCCTCGGACCCCATAGCTAGCCTTCCTTTTTTTTAAATTAATAATTTTAATAATTATATATTCATTTTAGTATGCTCCTAAGGGATCTCTTACTCACTCTTAGACTTCTAAATGTTAAATTATGCAATAAAAGTAAGGAATTCGGCAACTTGTCTTAGGTTTTTAGTATATTACATGACATGGTTGTCCATTTACTTCAATCTTTATGTTGTTGGATTGAAGGATCATTGTTGTCGAGTGCCCCGGCCATTGGAGGAGCGATAAAGTTAGCATACTCTTACTCTTACTCTTACATCTTAGCAACAAGATGGAACCAAAGTTTTAATAACAATTTGAAGCAGACTTGATCTGCGCGATCATACAAGTCCACATATAAATGGAGGCTCTATCGTTTGTAGTCTCTGTTATCTATGTGTTTATACGGATGGATCGCCGGGGAGACGGACATGGCTCGGCTGATCATATATACTTTATACGGTCAAAAACGCTTCTACATTAGCACGGATATTATTAAGTTAACGAGTATGGGGTATATAAACAGATGAATAGGCAGACATACTATTATCAATAAACGACACATTAATTATTCTTCTTGATTAGATATAAATTACAATTTTTGGATTAATATACTCAAACATAGAAATTACGAAATTCTTTTGTTTATTTTAAATTAAGCTTAGAAATTTTATAAAGGTTCGGTTCATACTATCATCTATATCTTCAGAATTAAACGTGCTCTGGATCTTGTAAGACCTTTGTTTTTTTTATTAACTAAGTTTGCTCCTTAAAAAACGGATATATGAGGTCCTAATCAATTATTTCTTGTGACGATACTCCATACGGTCTCTATACGAACCGAAATGTTCTTGAAGAGCGGCAAGCTTTTACACCATTTGACAATTTTATATAGACGATGATCTGCCACGTTGCAGAGATGGGCAATCAAGTCGGGGTTCGCATTTTCGCCGTTGGATGAAAGACCAGCACTGGCCAGCAGTGGGTTGGTCAGTTGTGGTTGCTGTGGCGTCTGTCCCTGGCCACCTGGACAAGCGAAAGACGACGACGACAACGAGGAAATTCCAGAAGTAATTGTTGAAAGTGGTTGTTTAATGCGGGCCAGCTCAACATCGGTATACTGCCAGAGATGTTCAACATCCATGATTTCCTTTGGATTAATAAAAGACATTTCGGTTAGTTTTTAATAGCATATTGCTCTAAAAATTAATGCTCTTGGTTATAATTATTCCAAAGCAGAGGGTATTTTTTTTTTGTGACCAGATGCTTGTAACGCAGTGAAGGAGATATCTCCATTCCCATAAAGTCTCCGACCCTCCGACATGGCTATATAAATATATAGTATATATGTAAAAATTATACATATTCTTGAACAGCGTCACCAGCCGAGTTGATCTAACCATGTCGGTTAGACAATGCGTTAAAAACTTTGGTCAAAATTATAATACTCTCTGCGAGGGTATAAAAATCTATCAATTATCCTTAACAATTTCGAATTTATGATATTTTTTCACAATCATTCCTTTGGCAGCTATGTGGTGAGGTGTTCCTATTCATGTTGTTTCGACGTAGTATACGTCAACAGAAAAAAGAAAGTTTAAGCCCGATAGCGTCACCAGCCAAGTTAATCTAGCCATGTCCGTCTGTCTGTCCGTCTGTCGGTTGCTATGTAAACTAGTCTCTCAGTTTTAAAGCTATCGGGCTGAAACTTTGCACCGACTCTTCAATCTGTTGCAGGTAGTATATAAGTCGGAACACTACATCACATAGCTGCCATAGGATTGGTTGGGAAAAAGTGCCATAGATTCGCAATATTTCAAGATAATTTATTTATTTCTTAGGAAACTCTATTTATTGAATATTTTAACATCTGAAAGTTTCATTAAAATCGGACCACTATATCCAATAGCCGTCAAAGTAACGATGGGTCATTGAGCAAAACTCTGGTGTTTTTCAAGACAATTAATTCATTCTTGAGAAATATAGATTTCATAGAAATTGAAGCCATTTAAAACCAGAAATCGGATCACTATAACCTATAGCTGCCATACAAACGGGTTGAAGGCAATTGGTCTGCAAGGGTATTCTTCCTTTCTTATTTTATTTAAATTACCATTTAACAACTCTTCCTATTCCGAACTACCACTATATCCTATACCTGCCATATAAACGTTAAGAGAAAATGGATCATTGGCATAACATACAATTACTTTATTCTTGAAAAATATTCTTTTCATAAACATTTAAGCCAAATCAGAAAATTAAAAACAATAATTGGATCAATATATCCTATGCCTGCTATACATAATATTTTAAGGTTTGAAGGCAACAGGTATTCAAGGGTATTTGGAGACCGAAGCTAGCCTTTCTTTCTTGTTAGACCCTGTACCCAAAGCGTAAAGGGTATATTAAGTTTGTGCAAATGTATGTAACAGGCATAAGGAGGAGTGGCAGACCCCACGAAGTATATATATTCTTGATCAGCATGACGAGCTGAGTCGATATAGCCATATCCGTCTGTCCGTCTGAATAAATGAACGGATCTCAGAAAGAGCTAGAAGAACCATATTACCAGTGCAGATTCTCCTAATTATTACGCAGGTGAAGTTTATTTTTTTCGCGGTACCACGCCTACCGCCCCCGCAATTTGTATTTTAATGTTTGCAATGCATTGCACTGCACAATTTTCAAGCTAAAAAAAAAGTACACATGCAATTGGAGCATGGATTTCTACCGATCCTAAAAATTTCATCGGTTGGGTAATTAGAAAGTGCACAATAAATACTCAAAGTTTACAGGCGCTAACCGCAAGCAATCTGTTTATTTGCTCAAATAAACGGTAAATCACTTGCGTTAGGTGGTTGATTTTTTATGGAAGTGCCGCTGGGAACGCACTACGTTCATATAAATGTGTATGAATGTGCGCCTTTAATATATTTATACTGTATTAGCTACTCGCTTCGGAAAGTAAATGCTGGTGCACTGGTAGGACGTCTGTCTAGCAATACGAACGTCATAGGTTCGAACCCCAGTACAGACTCGGTGTCAATATTTTGTTTTCGTTCTTGATTTATTTTGCTTATAACCAAATTGGTACAGGGTCTGTAACAGTCGGAAAACTCGACTGTAACGTTCTTGTTAGACCCTGTACCCAAAGGGTATAGGGTATATTAGGTTTGTGCAAATGTATGTAACAGGCAGAAGGAGGCGTGGCAGACCCCACAAAGTATATATATTCTTGATCAGCATGAGGAGCTGAGTCGATATAGCCATTTCCGCCTGCCCGTCCGTCCGTCCGTACAGATGAACACACGGATCTCAGCAACTGTAAGAGCTGGAGTAACCGTATTACCAGTGTAGATTCTTCTAATACTGACGCAACTGAAGTTTATTTTTTTTAGTCGGCGCCACGCCCACCGCACCAGCAATTTGTATTTTAATTTTTCCACTGCTCTGCACTGCACAATTTTCAAGCTAAGTCGGGAAACTCGACTGTAACTTTCTTACTTGCTTTAACTTAGTTTCGTCTTAGCAACAGGATACTTTTTATATTGTTTACCAAATTACCTGCAGTAGAGGCGGTATACTTCCGGATTGCTTGCTCTTAAAGCCTGTCCCCAACGCTTCCTCCGATTTAATGGAGTTTCCTGCTAAGTTTGGGCTGGCTGGCAGGGATGTCGAGACAGAAATTGGTCCATCACCAAATCCGTTTAATTGGTGGAGTCTCTGTTGCTGTTGATTGGACGCTGACGCGCCAGCTGCAGACGCATGGTCCGGACTCAGCAGAGGGCTAAGCATCGAGTTGGGCAGCGTATAGGAACACTGGTACGTTGAGCGACCACCGCGCGTCCGATCCTCCCGGATGGCCTCTAACTTCATGCCCTTCTGAAGGCACTTTTCGAACCGGCAGGCAGGACACTTCTTACGCGTGGAAATGCATACTTGGCAAGGTCCACCACGTACGCATACGTAGTTTTTTCGGTTCTGCACCGTGCGCTTAAAGAAACCCTTGCAGGACTCGCAGGAGAAGATACCATAATGAAATCCACTGATTTTGTCTCCGCAGATGGGGCACGGAGAGTTAATCAGCTGCTGGCGTGAAATTCCAGCCGGCGAGGCGGGAAGTGATGATATAGTTCCTGACGCATCCAGACCGTTAGAGGCGGAGTCCATGCTCAGGTTTTGTGCTTCATGGCCACCAGATAACGCTGTCGAAGAAGCCTCCACCTTAAGCGGTCGGTACGGAACGTTGGGATGGTGCATGCCTCCGTTCCCGTACAGAGCCCCAGCTGGCGCGGCATGCCGTGACTGAATGGGCGAGTGAGTGGGGCTGAACTCCGAGCTGTAGCTATAACAGCTGCTGTGCGAGGCGTCGCTGTTGTTGCGGCTCAGCGAGGGCGTGTACAGAGCGTGTCGCGAGGTCAACGGCGACTGCGATGGGGAGCTGTGCGTGTAGACGGAATGTATGGCGGAGTCGGGACTTGGATTCGCGGGCAGCGGCAGATGACCGCCACTGCTTGACTTGCTTCGGGCCGCTAACAACGGTGAGTTGTCTCCCAGCGGTGGCTCATACTTAAGGTTTATCGGATCGCTTTGCGTCGGCGCCAGTTTCAGCTTAGGGGTACCTTTGGATTGGGAGTTAGACATGAGGATACTTTTGTCCTGATGCTGCTCCAGTTCGGTTTTGATCGGATGCACAGCGCAGTTAATGTGTAGAGGTGTCGCAGGAGCTGTCGCCAACTCTCTTTTAATTGTCTGCTCAGTTTCCATAGGTTCCTCGCCGCCATTCGCCTCTGGATCGTTTAACTCGCCCTCCCAGGACATGGGCCGTGGTCCATTATTATCCGCTGTGCTGCACTGTACCTTTAGGTTCTCTATGTTCGTCAGTTCCGCCTCCGAATCGGATTCCCCTTGAACGGCCTGTCGGGTGAGCGGAATGCGTACACTACCTGGACGAAGGCCATAATTGGCGATGACCGGCACCTGATTTCCGTTTGGTGTGGGGGGCTCGTCCAGTTCGCACTTGATGTTCGTCACGGATACATTATGACGGGTAGTTTCTGCACCTCCAGCACCGCGAGCGGGAATAACCATGAGTGATGAGTTGGTAGTGGTGCACATATTTATTGGTAATTGAAAGCCTCCAGTAACGCTAATAGGCGAGTTCTGCTGATCCGCCTTCATGCTGGATATGTTCGGCATGATGGCGGCAATAATGAATTTAAGTCCTTGGAATCAAGGGTATGTTATGGTGTTTTTACCACAAACTTTCTGTTTTCAACAGTGCAATTTGTAAAAGTTAGATAGGTGTCTTTGATGTAGTTCCATTGTATTGTACAACTGAAAATGATAAAACAAAATAATATTAATAGTTGGACAATCAATTAGTTAACAGACACTTGCAAAAATGTTTAAAATTAAACAACCTCGAACGATGAAATCGTAAAATGTTACTGTAAAGACGGTTAATAAAAACACAACATGTTAAAACAAAAATTTATAAATTAAGTAAGGGACTTAGGAAGCTAACATGAAATCCGTTTTCTAGTTCTTATTTATGGCCTTCGCAAGTACAATCTCTGCGGTCCTATCTTAATCGATACATGCACAGTCATCATCGGCGCAGTATGGGAAGAATCCCATGTGCTTATATTGTCGGTTAGACCTAATTGGCCTTTACCTAAAGAATACACGTGTTACCGTTCACCCTGTTGGGGGTTAACTCATAATATCTTATATTTTATGTTTTAGGCTGTGTTCTTCTGAACATTCTATTAAGGGCCGGTAAAATTAGGAGTATAAGCTATGGTACATGATTGATATATATTATATTTTCATTAACATTGCATTACAAATTAGTGGACTGTATATTTTCGTCGATGTATTATATTAATTAACAAAATAATTGCAATGGGGCATATACTTTTTGAATTTACAATTTCATGTAAATGTTTATATATATAATATAATATAATACAATTTCGACCAGAAGCTTGCAACGCGTTGAAGGAGACATCTCCGACCCCCTAAAGTATATATTCTTGATCAGCGTCACCAGCCGAGTCGATCTAGCCATGACCTTCTGCCTGTCCGTCTATCTGTTTCTACGGAAACTAGTCTCTCAGTTTTAAAGCTATCGGGCTGAAACTTTGCACCGACCCTTCAATTTGTTACAGGTGGTATATAAGTAGGAACGGCCGGAATCGGAATTACACATATCACATCACATAGCTGCCATAGGAACGATTGGGAAAAGTGCCGTAAGCTCGAAATTTTTTAAGATAATTAATTTATTTCTTAGGAAACTCTATCTAATGACTATTTTAACATATCCTGAAAGTTTTATCAAAGTCAGAAGCTAGCCTTCCTTTCTCGTTTAATATCATTTTGATAGTGTTTAAGCATTTAGCATGATGCGTGCATTGTGCAAATTTTTGTAACAGGCAGAAGGAGGACAGGAAGACCCAAACCCACAAAGTATATATATTATTGATCAGCATGACGACATGAGTCAATATAGCCATGTCCGTCTGGATAAACGAAAGGATCTCAGAAACTGTAAGAGCTAGAGTAACCATATTACCAGGGCAGTACCTAATACTGAAGCAGATGAAGTTTTATTTTTTGTCAGTGTTTTTTTGTTTTGTTATGTTAAGTTTGTACTGCAGTGCACTGCATAATTTCCAAAATTCTAACGATCCTGAAATTGTCACGTTTGGTTAATTAGAAAGCGCACAAAAATACGCAAAATGTACAGCCGCTAACAACAAGCTATCTGTTTATTTGCTCAAAAAAAAATTTGTTCTAAAATTCGTGCAAGTGTGGTTTTTTCGCAGTCCGGGTCAAATCAGATCAGATGGTATGCCAGGTTTCTCGTAAATAACTTCACAAACAAATATTTTGTTTTTGTTTATTTTAAAAAATTTGGTAATAATAAAAGTATATTTTTGCTTTTTAAATTTATACTCTGTTTCTTACTGCTTGTGAGGGAAACCAAGAGTCCATTATTTTTAGCAACCTTTTGCTGCAAGTTTATACACTTAGCAATACCTTTCAAGGTGCTGGCCTTTCTCTGAGTCTTTTTCCACTGAGGGGGGAAAACTGCAGAGTTGTCGAAATTTTTTCGCCTTTAGTCTGTTCTAAAACATAAAACTAAAAAAAGACATTTCGTTTTAGGTTCAGAAATTGTATGAGGTGGTTGAAATAATCTGTAGGTCACTTTACATTGTAAGAATACAACAGCGGCAAAAAAATCACTGTGCAGAAGATTTAAATATGGTAAAACAGACAAAAATTTTTCTGTTTTAAATTGGTTAATAACATACTAAATTTATTAACAAAACATTTTGAGAACATTTTTTTTTATTTATTCATGTTATTATTGTTCCCTTTGAATTTTAATGTATCGTTTTTGGTTTAAATTCTTAAGTTTGAATTAATATGTACATGTATATGTATATAAATACACCCATAAGAAGAAAGGCCGCGAAGGTTGTTTGTGGAGCAGCTATAGAGAAGTGGATAATTTTTTTTATTTATTTTTTTATTTTTTTGTATATTCCAATAATAAATTATTTATACTTACAAACAACTGAGCTATGCTCAATTTTTCATAAAATATAAGTATCAAACGATATGATTTTTTTGCCGCTGCTGTACAATGACAAACCGATTGGGTTCGCTTGGAAACTAACAATTATCATAATACATTAAAGATGTGTAAAGTGACAATTGCGGAGGCAAGTACGAATTTTGGTTTATATAAATGTACACTCAGTCACATTACACCGTTTGTAAAATATTTATCAACCTCATTATACCCTTGGAGACGTTATTATAATTTTGACCAGCAGTTTGTAAGGAGACATCTCCAACCCCATATTCTTGATCAGCATCACCAGCCGAGTCGATCTAGCCATGTCCGTATGTCTATTCGTCAGTCGGTTGCTATACAAACTAGTCTCTTAGTTTTTAAGCTATCGGGCTGCAACTTTGCACCGACCCTTTTTTTTGTTGCCGTTAGTAACGGCCGGAATCGGAACTCCACATCACATAGCTGCCATAGGATCGATTGGGGAAAAAGGGTCATAAATTCTAATTTTTATACCCTTGCAAATTTTGACCAGAAGTTTGTAACGCAGTGAAGGAGACATTTCCGACCCTATAAAGTATATATATTCTTGATCAGCATCACCAGCCAAGTCGATCTAGCCATGTCCGTCTGTCCGTCTATCGGTTGCTATGTAAACTAGTCCCTCAGTTTTAAAGTTATCGAACTGAAACCGAAACCGAACTGAAACACCGACCCTTCAATCTGTTGCAGGTAGTATATAAGTCGGAACGGCCGGAATCGGACATCACATAGATGCCATAGGAACTATTGGGCAAAAGTTTCAAAATTTCGCCATTTTTAAAGATATTTTATTTATTTCTTGGTAAAATCTATTTAATAGTAATTTTAATATATCCTAAAAGTATTATCAATATCGGACCACTATATCCTATAGCTGCCATAGGACCGGTGGGAGAAATCGATCATTGAGCATAACTCTGGTGTTTTTTCCAAGACAATTAATTCATTCGTGAAAAAAAAAAACAGTTTTCATAGAAATGTAAAAACCCAAAAATCAGATTACTATATCCTATAGTTGCCATACAAACGATTGAACGATTTGAAAGGAACTAGTCTGCAAGGGTATTCTAAGCTTCGGGTTCCGAAGCTAGCCTTCCTTTCTTGTTTAAAGATAAGTCGTTCATTCTTTAGAATGATATTTTAACGTACCCTGAAGTCAAAACGAATACAAAACGGACTACTTTATCTCGTAGCTGCCATAGGAACGATGGGAGAAATGGTTCATTGAGCATATCTTTGGTGTTTTTCAAGACAATTTATTCATTCTTGAAAAATACAGTTTATTCATCCAGACGGACGGACGGACATGACTATATCGACTCAGATCGCCATGCTGATCAATAATATATATTCTTTGTGGGGTCTATCACGCCTCCTTCTGCCTCTTTAATACATTTGCGTAACTAAATACACTCTTTACACTTTGGGTATGGTATTTTTATAATTTGTAAATGAGTTTGCAAACTAAATTTGTTTTTTTTTCGTTTATTGGGATACAGGTTTGCCACTGAAAACAATATGGAAAATAAAGACAACGGAATTTTCTATTATGAGATTATAATTATTATAAAACTACATTTATCTGGAGGGGAAGTCCTACATAATAAATTGCCAAATAGCGGGTTGGGACCAAAATCTAAGTACAAGGAAGACTGACCAAGGATGACTGAACAAGTGAAGGTGGAGGTAAAAGATTGATTCACCAAAACCGTTTCAAATGGAACGGTTCGCTGAATCCTTAACATAGCCGAGTATCACAGTTGAGTTGCCCGAAAGAAACCGTTGAATTCCGTTGGGAATTAGTCAATGCGTATGACTTCAGAAAATTATCACGTTTTAAAGACACCAAAGTTTAGGAATAAGGTAATATTTTCTGATGAGACCAAAACTGAATTTTTGGGTAAAAAGCTGGTATGTCTAAAGAGTGGTAAAGCTTGCGACAATGAAGATGTTGTATCGGCTGTAAAACATTGCAAAAGCGAAATAAAGGTTTGGGGATGTATGGCAGCCAGCGGAGTAAGAAATCTGGTATTTATAGAATGGACCACACGAAAAATGTTGGTTCCAACAAGATAACGACCCAAAGCATCAAGCGCAACATACGAAGCTTTGACTGTTGTAGACCTATACTGTACTGTACTGTACTGAAACGAAAGGGTTACCCTACTAAAGAGTCTTTCAAATAAAGCGGGTCAATGTTAATATTCTGTGTCGGCCATTTTGTTTTGGCGGCATCTGTCAAATCTGTTTTTTCTTAAAAAAAATAATTCAGTCACCGATGCCAAATCAACATGGCAAGTAACACGGTTAAGCAGCATGTGCAAATGATAAAACTTTATTATAAAAATAAGTGTCCGTTAGTGCAAACGAACGAAAGAGCTAACGACATAATGAACGTTCTGAATGAACGGTTTCAGGGTAGGGTTTCACGATTTTTGGTTTTTTATTTTTAAAAAAGGCCTTTAGGTCTATTAAAACTATATTTCCTCCTTTACTGCGTTACAAACATCTGGTCAAAATTATAATACCCTCTGCAAGGGTATAAAAATGGTGGCTGTAGTTTTCGTAATATTTGAGAACGACTGTTTGTGCTGATCAGTACTGTGTACACGTTATAATGTTGAGAACGCTTCTATAATATAAATAATGCAGTATACGACTTTAATCTACGATTTTTTGGAATAAAAGTCCACCGAACCCAAATAACATTAGTGTTTTTTAAGTTTGACTGTACGCTTCAATCCTACGCACTTAAAGAAACGGATAAGACACAATAGACTACGGTGGCTGGGAGCGAGAGTGAGCAGGGCACGGTAAGAGAGCGAGAGCGCAAATGAGAATAAGTACGTAGCGACGCCCAGATAGCTTAACGAGCAAAGGACGACCTTCAAATAATGGTGAATTTTGTACGCAAACGACCTTGCATACAGCAACAGAAACGACGACGACGGCGTCGAAACAAACCACGAAGAAGATGCAGAAAAGAAGGCAGCTCCCCACAGATGCGTACCCACCTACATATATGAAGGCATTAAAAGAAACATATAAACAATTTAACCGTAACACATGCGCAAGTATGGACACCGTGGGAAACAAGAACAAGCAAAGAGAGAAATGAGAAGAGAGGGCGCAAAGCATACGTCAATTCTTTGTGTTTAGAGAACAAGTTAAAACAAATTCATACATATGTATATTTGGTGATGTGTGTAAGAGAATTTAGTTCAATATAAAATATAAAAAAATGGTTTATATGAAGGGTGACCAAGAAAAGCGGACGGCACTCTGAAATATATATTAGAGAATTGGATGTTAAATATTGAGATATAACAAAATATTGTTAGGATTAAAAGAACTAACGTTATTTTTATACCCTTGCAGAGGGTATTATAAGTATTATAAGTAGAAGTTTGTAACGCAGTGAAGGAGAAGTCTCCGACCCTATTAAGTATATATATTCTTGATCAGCATCACCAGCCGAGTCGATCGAGCCATGTCCGTCTGTCTGTCTGTCGGTTGCTATGTAAACTAGTCTCTCAGTTTTAAAGCTATCGGGCTGAAGCTTTGCACCCACCCTTCAATCTGTAGCAGGTAGTATACATGTCGGAACGGCCGGAATCGGAACACTACATCACATAGCTGCTATAGGAACGATTGGGAAAAAGTGCCATAATACCTATTTGGTAACTAACATATCCTAAAAGTATCATCAAAATCGGACCACAATATCCCACAGCTGCCATGGAAACGATCTGGTGTTTTTCAAGACAATTAATTCATTCTTTAGAAATACAATTTTCATAGACATTAAAGCCGTTTTAGAAAATTAAAAACCCAAAAATCGAATCACTATATCCTATAGCTGTCATACAAAAGAATGCAACTGGTCTGCAAGGGTATTCTAAGCTTCGGGTACCGAGCTAGCCTTCCTTTCTTGTTATTAAACAATTGGATTCTTGCAATTAGTTTTTTTAATGGAGTGTTAGTCGGTTTTCGATAATGTAAATTTAATTTTTTTAAATTTAATCCCTCATCTGTGGGGTGTGCCTAATGAATATGCAGTTAGAAAACAGATTAGGGGTTTTTATACCCTGTACCAAGATGATAACCCATTTATCATTAAGTTTGTGCAAATGTATGTAAAAGACATTAGGAGGAAAGGCAGAAGTATATATATTCTTGATAAGAACGACGAGCTGCGTCGACAAACGAATCTCCGAAACTGTAAAAGGAAGCGGGTCCATATTACGAGTGCAGGTTTCCTATACAGGCGCAAATAATTTTTAGGCCCTGAACCCAAAGAGTAAAGGGTATATTAAGTTACTGCAGATGTATGTAACAGGCAGAAGGAGGCGTGGCAGTCCCCATATAGTATATATATTCTTGATCAGCATGACGAGCTGAGTCGATGTAGCCATGTCCGTCTGTCCGTCTCTTACAGTTTCTGTAAGAGCTAGAGGAACCACATTACCCATGCGTATTCTCCTAATATTTACGCAGATATTTTTTTTCGGTGTATGTATACAGCCGCTAACAACAAGCTATCTGTTTATTTGCTCAAATAAACGGTAAATCGTTTGCGGTCGGGGTGTATTTTCCTAAAAAGTATGAATGAATGTATGTGTGTATGAATGTGTGCCTTCAATATATTTATACTGTATTAGATAGTTTATTCGAAATGTATATGGTGATGGAAGGGTTAGAACGACTGGCTGATATCACGAAGGTCTCAGACCAGACTCGGTAGGCAATTTTTGTTTTTGTTCGTTCTTGATTGATTTTGCAGGATTGATTGGTTTTTTTGTACAGGGTCTGTAACAGTCGGGAAACTCGACTGTAACGTTCTTACTTGTTTTTTTTTGTCGGTACCACCGTAGCGCCCCTCAATTTGTATTTTTACGTTTTTATGTTTTAACTGCACTTGTAATTTTATACACGCAATTTGAGCATCTATTTTTACCGATCTTGAAATTTTCATTAAGTAGGGCAATAGAAATACGAAACATTTAACATCGACCCGCTCTATTTGAAAGACCCTTTATATATATATGTATGTGTATGTTAGCCTTTAAAATATTTAAACTGTAAGCTTAAGCAGGGTTTTCAGGGTAGGTTAAAATTGTCATTAAATTGTGCTTTCTTAAGAATGAATCATTAATCTTATAAAATGGCGAATTTATGGAACTATTTCCCAATAGTTCCTATGGTAGTTATGTTATGTAGTGGGATTCCGGCCGTTCCAATTCATATACTATCTGCAACAGAAAGAAGGATTGGAGAAAAGTTGCAGCCAGATAGCTTAAAAACTGAGAGACTAGTTTATATAGCAACCGACAGACGGACAGACAGACGGATGGCTAGATCGACTTGGCTGGTGATGCTGATCAAGAATATATATACTTAATAGGGTCGGAGACTTCTCCTTCACTGCGTTACAAACTTCTACTTATAATACTTATAATACCACCTGCAAGGGTATAAAAATAACGTTAGAACTTTTAATCCTAACAATATTTTGTTATATCTCAATATTTAACATCCAATTCTCTGATATATATTTTTAGAGTGCCGTCTGCTTTTCTTGGTCACCCTTCATATAAACCATTTTTTTATATTTTATTTTATCATAGCTCAACATAATTTGAAATGTTCGTGACGTGATCTAAATGTTTATTCGTATACAATTTTTGTGGAAAAACTCCAATCTGACCTTGAGAATATAGGATTGGTTTTAGATTTGGAAATAATTTACCTGTACTGTAATTTACCAGACTGTTACATATCCTGAACAAAATTTAATAAATAAGTCCCACTCGAAATATATCAAGAATGAAAAGACCAAAATCAAAATTGAAAATATTTTAACATTGCAAGGTAAAACAAATAAGAACATTACAGTCGCGATTCCCGACAGTTAAATACAAATCTAAATCAAGAATGAAAAAAAAGAACAAAAAAGGAAAGCTAGCCTTCAAACCTTTCTATAGTTTGTATGGCAAGTATAGGATATAGTGGTCAGATTTTTGGTTTATCGTTTTCTACATTGGCTTTTATGTATATTAAATATGTTCTCCGAGAATGAATTAATTATATTCACAAACACCAGAGTTATGGTCAATGACCCATTTTCTCCCATCATTCCTATGGCAGCCATAGCATATAGTGGTTTGATTTTAAAAGGATTTTCAGGATAGGTTAACATAGTTATTAAAAAGTGATTTATTAAGGATCAATCAATTATCCTAAAAATTTTAGAATTTACGACCTTTTTTCTCAATCGTTTCTATGTCAGCTATATAATGTAGTTTTCCGATTCCGGCCGTTCCGACTTATATACTACCTACAACTTTTAAACTGAGAGACTGGTTTGCGTAGAAACAGACAGACGGACAGCCATACAGACGGACATGGCTAGATCGACTCGGGTGATGATGCTTATCTAGAATATATACTTTATAGGGTCGGAAATGTCTCCTCCACTGCGTTGCAAACTTATGGTCAAATTTATAATACCCTCTGCAACGGTATAAAAAAATAATTTTTAAAGACATTAAAGCCGTTCGATCGTTTGCAGCTATAGCATATAGTTTACCGATTTTTGGTTCTTAATTTATATATACTATGTTTCCCCAGAATGAATTAATTGACTTCAAAAACACCAGTGTTATGCCCAATGACCCATTTTCTCCCATCGTTCCGATGGGAGCTATAAGATATAGTGGTTGGATTTTGATAATACTTTTAGGTTACGTTAAAATAATTAATGAATAGTGATTTCAAAAAAATTAATTAGTTATCTTAAAAAATGGCGAATTTATGGAGCTTTTACCCAATCATTCCTATGGTAGCTAGGTAATGTAGTGTTACGATTCCGTCCGTTCCGACTTATGTACTACCTGCAATAGATTGAAGGGTCGGTGCAAAGTTTCAGCCCGATAGCTGCAAAACTAAGAGACTAGTTTACATAGCAACCGACAGTCGGACATGGCTAAATCGACTCGGGTGGTGATGCTGATCAAGAATATATATACTTTATAGGGTCGGAAATGTCTCCTTCACTGCGTTACAAACTTCTGGTCAAAATTTTAATACCCTCTGCAGAGGCTAATAACCTCAGTACTAGAAGTAGCAGCTCTGGTAATATGGTTCCTGTAGCTCCAACATTTTTTGAGATCCTCTTATCTGGACAGAAGGACATGGATGTATCAACTCAACTCGTCATACTGATCAATAATATATGTACATACTTTGTGGGGCCTGCCTGATATATACATTTGCACAAACTTAATATGCCCTTTTACGCTTTGGGTACATTGTATAAAAATTGTCAGATAAAATGTTAAAAAAAAGGAAGGTAGCTTTGGGATCGAAAGCTTGGAATACTCTGACTCAAACATCTCGGTAATTAGTATACATACATATGTATATAATATTTCCCTCATACATATGCCACAAGGTATTGTGGTCCGGATTTGATGTGCCTTGGAGGATCGGTCAGGGCAGACATAAAAAGGCTATTTCTAAGAAATCAATAATTTATTAATTTATTATATATATAAATTGGATAAGTCAGTGACTTTTTAAAATGGAAATAATTTTTTTAAGAAACCATTTGTTAAGAAAACCTTTTTTGTTATTTTCAAATATTGTCCCCTTTTAGCGCAATACACTTAATATGGTGAATCTGTGCTCGATGAGGTACAAGTTTATAGCCCAAATTGAATTTTATCGCCTTGGAAACAACACTGTTACGCAGCCGTGCATTGTATTAACGAAAAAGCATTTTCTTTCTCGCCAAATATGGTCGTTTTTTCATTAAGTCCATCCAAATGGTTAAGTATCAATGTTTCATAAATGTTTACATTACGGCGAAAAAATGCATTCGGATTGCGTTTGGACATTGCCAAACAATTCTTTAAAGTGGTCAAGCGGCTGCGCTTATGCTTGATTGTGAGTAAGAGCGGCACCCAAAGCAAGGATAGCTTTTTCATGTCCAAATATTCATGCAAAACAAGTTGGATCCGCTCTGTTGAGATGCTTACGGCATCAGCTCTTTTAGGCGTCCTGAGCGTGTCACTTGTGCTGAACCACTTCGTGAACCACTTTAAAAAAAAATAAGAAAGGAAGGCTAGCTTCGGTACCCGAAGCTTAGAATACCCTTGCAGACCAGTTGCCTTCAAACCGCTCGATCGTTTGTATAGCAGCTATAGGACATAGTGATCCAAATCCAAATCTATAAAAACTGTATTTCTCAAGAATGAATTAATTGTCTTAAAAAACACCAGAGTTATGCTCAATGAACCATTTTCTCATATCGTTCCTATGGCAGCTATAGGTTATAGTGGTCCGATTTTGATGATACCTTTAGGATTGGATAATATAGTTATTTAAAAGTGATTTAGCGAAAATCAATCAATTATCTTTAAAAATGTCGAATTTACGACCTTTTTTCTCAATCTTTGCTATGGCAGATATGTGATGTAGTGTTCCGATTCCAGCCGTTCCGACTTATATACTACCTGCAACAGATTGAAGGGTCGGTGCTAAGTTTCAGCATGATAGCTTTTAAACTGAGAGACTAGTTTACATAGACGGACGAACAGACAGTCATACAGACCGATATGGCTAGATCGACTCGGCTGGTGATCATGAATATATATACTTTATAAGTTCGGAGACGTCTCCCTCTGGGAGAGTATATATACTTTGTATGGCCGCTATAGAATATAGTGATCCGATTTTTGGTTTTTAATTTTCTAAAACGGCTTTAATGCCTATAAAGACTGTATTTCTCAAGAATGAATAAATTGTCTTGAAAAACACCAGAGTTATTCTCAATGACCCGTTTTTTCCCATCGTTCATATGGCAGCTATAGGATATAGTGGTCCAATTTTGATGAAACTTTAAGGATACGTTATAATAGTCATATAGTTATAGTTAATAGTTAACTTCTGTTAACTATACTATATAAAGGGTTCTTTTCAAGAGCTCACTTTCTGGTGAAATACATGTCACCTCGGTCCTCTGCTGTTCACACTCTTCATTAACGACCTTCCATCGGTCGTGCTTAATTCTCGCGAACTAATGTACGCGGACGATGTCAAGCTTTGTATTCAATATAATGATCCCTCTCGTCAATCGGTATTACAGGCCGATCTTAATAACTTACAGGCATGGTGTGTAATAAATTCACTAAAATTAAATGGCTCTAAATGCAAACTGATGACATTTCACCGTAAAGAACCTCAGTTTGCTGCTTACTCTCTAGATGGAGTCTTTCTTGATAGAATCACGCGTGTCGATGATCTTGGCGTCATACTTGATGCCAAATTAAAATTTACTGACCACATTTCATGCATGGTAAATAAGGCCATGGGTGTGTTAGGCTTTATAAAAAGGTGGTCAAAAGAATTTAATGACCCCTACGTGACTAAGACTTTGTACGTTTCGCTTGTCCGGCCAATTCTTGAGTACGGATCATGTGTCTGGAGTCCTCAGTATGGAGTTCACCAAGACAAAATTGAATCCGTGCAAAAAAAATTCCTTATTTTCGCGCTTAGAGGTCTAAACTGGGAACCAAACTTTCAACTTCCCTCTTACTCTAGTAGACTGATGCTTCTAAACCTACCCACACTTACTAATCGTAGAACCATGCTTGGCGTAGTTTTCATCCTCAAACTAATACACAATGAGGTTGATATTTCTGCCTTGTTAGAACGCATCAACTTTAATGTGCCCTTACTTACTTACAAGAAATTTTATCCCACTAGCTTTAAACTATGTCTAGCTTGAGCCCTTTAGAGTACTTTGCTCAGATTATAACGTAGTGCACCAACTAACGTCCGATTTTTCTTCTATTAACGACCTTAAGCATATTAAGTCCCTAATTCTTACCTACCTTACTCACTACAATTCTATGTAGTTTTCCTCGAAATCTTTCTACTATTTTCCCTGCATGCTCGGTCCTATCTTCGCGATCGAGCCGTACGTTATGCGGCTGCGCCCCTCGGTCGGTTGGGCGGGAGGTGGGTTGCATCACGTGCAACGGGATTCGCGAAAAAAAAAAAAAATAAATAAAAATAGAAAAATATTACCCTCTGCAAGGGTATTAAAACGGAATACAGTCAAGTTGTTTTGAGACTAGGCTGTTTTATTTGCATTCAATCGAACGTAGCTGAGCTATTCTTTTTACGTTTGGCAATGCTTGTGTTTCTGTTGATGAATGCTATGTAGTCTGCGTGAACATTGGGCTTTCAGCTGTTGGCCAAATTGGATGCAAATATTTGAGGTTTTTGGTAAGTTGATAAAAGTACGCTAGTTTTAATTTCTTAAGTGCTATATCTAATCGTAAATCTGTCACGACAATTATTATCTATATTATTTATAACATATTAATTCAAGCGGACTGTACCTGGTAGAAATATTTGCCAGCAAACGAAGACACCAAATTATTTACCGAAATACAAGTGCGGAATAAAAAATATCCCACTACTGAAAGTTGGACAAACTAACTATCATGTTTGCCCTTAACAGAAAAAAATGTTGATTAATAATAAAAACTTAAATATTAAAACAAAAATCAACAAATTTAAATAGGTATTGTTATTATCAGGTAAAAATATTTACCACCGTCCTTTTACAGGATATTAGATCTTATTAAACATTTTTGGGCAAGGTCATCAATGGGACGAAGTCAATGCCCGCCAATGACCTCACCGATCTCTCTCTTTGATGTTTCTGGTTTTCGCTTGGCTCTCGTTTCAGGTTCTTCTACCTATATTGCTGTCTCAATTTCAAGTTGTTCTTAGCAAGCCAGAATAGTCAGAGAATGGGAGTCAAAGGAGAGTATCTTGGGCAGTTGGCGTGACGAGTAACTTTTTCATTTGGTAGTTTTTCTTTTCTTTTTTTTGTTCTTGCGTTTCTCTTTCACGGTTTCCTCTTCATCGTCGCATTTGCTATTGTAAGAGTTAAGCCTGAGTCTGAGCTTTTTTTTATTTCTTGGCAACAAGTCGTTATTCTTCTTTTTCTGTGTCGCTTCTTCTTCTGGGACCACAGTTGCTGATGCCAATGCTCTTTGTTGCCTATCCCTATTGTGCTTTTATAGTCTGAGCTTTGACTGGTTTCTCGAGCTTCCTGTATTTCATTTCTATACAATTTTAAGTATATTGTATTCGTAAGCAGAAGTGTATTCTTTTTTGAAATGTATGTTTTTCATTTTTATGATAAATCTGAAAAATAATTGTAGCTTGAATATTTTGTAAGACCTCCTTTTTGTTAAGGTGACTTTTACCTATAATAGTAAAAAAAATAGTTTTCCCCCCTTTTTCAACATCTGTAATAACAATAAAACAGAAATAAAAATATATTCACGGGATACAACAAAAAAATGCTTGGAATATATGTACCTTGAGATGCCAAAATTAAATTTTTTTATACCCTTGCAGAGGGTATTATAATTTTGACCAGAAGTTTGCAACGCAGTGAAGGAGACATTTCCGACCCTATAAAGTATATATATTCTTGATCAGCATCACCAGCCGAGTCGATCTAGCCATGTCCGTCTGTCTGTCTGTCTGTCCGTCTGTCTGTCTGTCTGTCTGTCTGTCTGTCCGTCTGTCTGTTGCTATGTAAACTAGTCTCTCAGTTTTAGAGCTATCGGACAGAAACTTTGCACCGACCCTTCAATCTATTGCAGGTAGTATATAAGTCGGAACGGCCGGAATCGGAACACTACATCACATAGCTGCCATAGGAACGATTGGGAAAAAGTGTTATAAATTCGTAATTTTTCAAGATAAATAATTTTTTTGTTTGGATTCTCTGTTTAATGATTATTTTAACATATTCTGAAAGTTTCATCCAAATCGAACACTATATCCTATAGCTGCCATAGGAACGATGGGAGAAAATGGGTCATTGAACATAACTCTGGTTTTTTTCAAACCAATTAATTCATGCTTGAGAAATACAGTTTCCATAGACATTAAAGCCGCTTTAGGAAATTAAAAACCAAAAATCGGATCACTATATCCTATAGCTGCCATTCAAATGATCGAAAGGCTTAAAGGCAACTGGTCTGCAAGGGTATTCTAAGCTTCGGGTACCGAAGCTAGCCTTGCTAATTCGAGCCTCACGGAAACCAATATTAATAGCGTAATTTGTATGTCTTTGGGAGGTAAAAAAGGCAAGGCTATGTAGGTAATCTTGTGACATTGCGCCAACGATATTTATATATGATCGAATGCGCTTAATAGACCACTATCATTAGCATAATTTCACGATATAACGGACGTCCGTCCAAAGGCAAAAGCAACACACGAGGTGTGCAGGTTTAAATAACGATTTTTTTTTGTATCAATACGATTGATGCTTATTTTTGGCATTGTATCTTAAATGATACTTGAACTGCCATCTACAATGCCAAATAAAAGGTCTTTCAAATAGAGGGGGTCGATGTTAGAAAGCCAACAGTGCTAAAACTCAAATGTAATTAACATCGACCCGCTCTATTTGAAACACTTTTTGTATAGGAATAAAACAAATGAGAACTTTTTCGATAAATAAATAAGCTTTATTTGCGCTGACATACAACTAGACCAAATCAAAATGATCGATGTCTCTACATCTTGCCATCCTGCAGATATTTTTGTTCATACCGACAGACTGTCAAACGTATCTAGTACCCCTTTGGTGGGTCCCCCTTTAGTTATTAGTTAGTTATTATTTAGTTATTGACTACCATCAAATTAACAAATAGCTAATATTGAAGCGAGTGCATTTTTTCAAATAAGCTTTAAATCTATTAAGAGTAGAAGTGGAGGAACGCAATGCAGTGTTATTCGGTTAAGTGTTTATTAAGAACTAACTTACAGAATGCCTCCATAAGGCAATGAACTTATGTCTAAGTGAGATCATACAGATGTGGCAACATTGTTCTGTCCTCTCTGAGGAATTACAGGATGTTGCCAGATCAATATTTAACTTATTTAAATGCTAATAAACAGTTTACATTTTCAACAAACTCCAACGAAAAATTCGATTTCCCAATAATGAATTAATAATCCTTCAATACACCTAAGTTAGGATCGGGGATTCTGTTCATGTGACTTCGATTACGATTCTAAGAATCAATCTATTTTATTTAATAATATCGAAGTTTTGCTACTTGTTATACGTTTGCAGAGGGTATTATAATTTTGACCAGAAGTTTTTAACGTGGTCTCCGACCCTATAAAGTATATATATTCTTGATCAGCGTCACCTGACGAGACGATCCAGCCATGTCCGTCTGTCTGTCTCTACGCAAACTAGTCAGTTTTTTAGCTATCGGGCTGAAACTCTTTTATCTGTTGCAGGTACGATGGGAGAAAATAGGTCATTGATCATAACTCTGGAGTTTATTAACAAGATTGTTTATTCTTGGAAAATATACTTCATAAATATATATATTAACGTTAATTTATAAAATGAAAAACCCAAAAATCCGACATCTATATTCTATAGCTGCCATACAAACTTTAGAAGGGTTTGAAGGTATTCTAAGCTTCGTACCCCGAAGACAACCTTCCTTTCTTATTTTCAAGAATTTTGCTGTTATTTTTAAAAGTAAAATTTTATACTTTTCTGAAACCATTCACCCCAATCGTTGTGCGATCATTTTGATACGTCGGATATTTGATTCGATCCCTACTTGCACTTGATACTTGCATCGGTGAAAAAAAGATGAGTAGAACTTCTTTTTTTTTCTACTTTTTATACCCTTGCTGAGAGTATTATTATTTTGACCAAAAGTTTGGAACGCAGTGAAGGAGACGTCTCGGACCCTATATATTCTTGATCATCACCAGCCGAGTCGATCTAGCCATTTCCGTCCGTCTGTCCGTCTGTCTATCTGTCCGTCTGTCGGTTGCTATGTTAACTAGTCTCTCAGTTTTAAAGCTATCGGGATGAAACTTTGCACCTACCCTTCAATTTGTTGCAGGTAGTATATAAGTCGGATTGGCCGGAATCGGAACACTACATCACATAGCTGCCATAGGAACGATTGGGAAAAAGTGCCAAAATTTCCCCATTTTTTAAGATAATTTATTCATTTCTTGGAAAACTCTATTTAAAAGCAATTTTAACATATCCTAAAAGTTTCATCTAAATCGGACCACTATATCCTATAGCTGCCATAGGAACGATAGGAGAAAATGGGTCATTGAGCATAACTCTGGTGTTTTTCAAGACAATTAATTCATTCTTAAGAAATACAGTTTCCATAGACATTAAAGCCGTTTTAGAAAATTAAAAACCCAAAAATCGGATTACAATATCCTATAGTTGCCATACAAACGATTGAACGGTTTGAAAGCAACTAGTCTGCAAGGGTATTTTAAGCTTCGGGTACCGAAGCTAGCCTTCCTTTCTTTTTAAAGCATATATTTTGCCCTATGTAAATTTTATTCCCTCGAACTTTTTCCAAATTTTATTACTTAGCAAAAAAGCCAAAAACATATTTATTGAATTTTCTAATTCAGCGGAAACGGAAAATAATAAATATAACAAGAAAGGAAGGCTAGCTTCGGTACCCGAAGCTTAGAATACCCTTGCAGACCAGTTGCCTTTAAACTGTTCCATCGATTGTATGGCAGCTTTAGGATATAGTGATCCGATCTTTGGTTTTAAAATTTCTAAAAAGGCTTTAATGTCTATGAAAACAGTTTTTCTCAAGAATGAATTAATTGTCTTAAGAAATACCAGAGTTATGCTCAATGACCCATTTTCTCCTATCGTTCCTATGGCAGCTATAGGATATAGTGGTCCGATTTTAATGAAACTTTTAGGATATGTTAAAATTGCTTTTAAATAGAGTTTTCCAAGAAATGAATAAATTATCTTAAAAAATGGGGAAATTTTGGCACTTTTTCCCAATCGTTCCTATGGCAGCTATGTGATGTAGTGTTCCGATTCCGGCCAATCCGACTTATATACTACCTGCAACAAATTGAAGGGTAGGTGCAAAGTTTCATCCCGATAGCTTTAAAACTGAGAGACTAGTTAACATAGCAACCGACAGACGGACAGATAGACAGACGGACAGACGGACGGAAATGGATGTGAAATGGATTTCAGGATTTGTCAAAAATTGCTATTAAATAGAGTTTACCAAAAAATAAATAAATTATCTTGAAAAATGACGAAATTATGGCACTTTTCCCAATCGTTCCTATGGCAGCTATGTGATGTAGTGTTCCGATTCCGGCCGTTCCGACTTATATACTACCTGCAACAGCTTGAAGGGTTGGTGCAAAGTTTCAGCCCGATAGCCTTAAAACTGAGGGACTAGTTTACATAGCAACCGACAGACGGACAGACGGACATGGCTAGATCGACTCGGCTGGTGGTGCTGATCAAGAATATATATACTTTATAGGGTCGGAAATGTCTCCTTCACTGCGTTGCAAACTTCTGGTCAAAATTATAATACCCTCTGCAAGGGTATAAAAATCTGACACTTATGACACTTGTAATAAATCGGACGCATAATAATAATAATCTTGATCAGCCGAGTCGATCTAGCCATGCCCGTCTGCCTCTCAGTTTTAAAGCTATCGGGCTTAAACTTAGCACAAACCCTTCTTTCTGTGGCAGGTAGTATATAAGTCGGAAAGGCCGTAATAGAAACACTACATCTCATAGCTTCCATTGGCACGATTGAATAAAAAGCTCGCAAAACTCAAAAATTTGTTAAATAAGTGATTGATTCTATATCACTTTTCAATAAATATGTTAACTTATCCTGAAAGTCTTATTAAAATCGCACCACTATATCCTATTTCCATTGGAACAATGGGAGAAAGTGGTATATTGACCATAACTCTGGTGTTTAGCATTAAAGTCAATTAAGAAAATTTAAAAACAATAAACGGTTTGAAGGCAACGTGTCGGCAAGGGTATTCTAAGCTTCGGACCCCGAAGCTAACTTTCTTTTCTTGTCGTACTTGGAATTAAACTGAGATAATACTGAATAACCTAATATATATCTGAGTTGATAACTTAGTTTTAAATCAAATAGAAAATCTGATTGACTTTACCTGCACAAAAAATTAGAATTTTTTATTTTTCATGCGACTCTGAACCTTATTATTAAAAAGCAATTTCCTAAACATGGATTAATCATTCTTAATACTATTGAAGTTATGCTGACATCGGTTTAAATATGTAAAGTATATGACACTATGAAAACTTTTTCTTAAACCCTCGAAACATTTATACAACATATAAAGGAGCTAATCTTAAATACAGCAAGAAAAGAAGCCTAGCTTCGGATAGAACACCCTTGCAGACCAGTTGCCTTCAAACCGCTCGATCGTTTGTATGGCAGCAATAGGACATAGTTATCCAAATTTTGGTTTTTTATTTTCTAAAACGGCTTTAATGTCTATTAGAACTGCATTTCTCAAGAATGAATTTATTGTCTTGATAAACACCAGAGTAATGCGCAATGACCCATTTTTTTCCATCGTTCCAATGGCAGCTATAAGATATAGTGGTCCGATTTTGATGAAACTTTTACGATATTTTAAAATAGTATTTAAATAGAGTTTCCCTAGAAATAAATAAAGTATTTTAAAAAATGACGAATTTATTGCACTTTTTCCCAATCGTTCTTATGGCAGTTATGTGATGTAGTGTTCCGATTCCGACCAATAATACTCGTATATATACTTTATAGGGTCGGAGACGTCTCCTTCACTGCGTTACAAACTTCTGGTCAAAATTATAATACCTTCTGCAAGGGTATAAAAAGATAAAACTAAGTGTGATGTGTAAATATATGTAAGCCACCTTACCAGCATTGAGATGTTTATTTTTGTAAATTTATTATATTTACTGCTTAGCTGCGACTTTATAAACAAGTACGAACGTTACAGTCGAGCTTTCCGACTGTTACAGACCCTGTACAAATTTGGTTATAAGCAAAATAAATCAAAACAAAAAAAAAAATATTTTCTCTGAGTCCGGTCTGGGATTCGAACCCAAGATCTTCGCGTTTTAAGTCTAACGTCGTAACCATTCGACAAACCCAAACTTTTTGAACCGACAGCTAATACAGTATAAATATATTGAAGACGCACATTCATACATACATACATACACATTCGTATGTATGTATATGAAGGTAGTGGCAGCGCAGCTACAGCGGCACTTCCGAGAAAAATCAACCACCGAACGCAAGCGATTTACCGTTTGTTTGAGCAAATAAACAGATTTTTTGTGTTTAGCGCCTGTAAACTTTGGGTATTTATTGTGCGCTTTCTAATTAACCAATCTTGATGAAATTTTCAGGATCGGTAGAAATCTATGCTCCAATTGCATGTGTATTTTTAAAAAAATTTTAGCTTGAAAATTGTGGGCAGTGCAAAAATTCAAATACAAATTGCGGGGGCGGTGGGCGTGGCGCCGATTAAAAAAAATAAACTCTAATTGACTCAGTATTAGGAGAATCTACACTGGTAATACGGTTCCTCTAGCTCTTACAGTTGCTGAGATCCGTGTGTTCATCCGGACGGACGGACGGACAGACGGACATGGCTATATCGATTCAGCTCGTGATGCTGATCAAGAATATATATACTTTGTGGGGTCTGCCACGCCTCCTTCTGCCTGTTACATACATTTGCACAAACTTAATATACCCTTTACCCTTTGGGTACAGGGTCTAAAAACTATACGGCATTTACCTTGTTATACCCTGTACCAAATGGGTAAATTAAGTTTGTGCAAATGTATGTAACAGGCAGAAGGAGGCGTGGCTGACCCCACAAAGTATATAAATTTTTGATCAGCATGACGCGCTGAGCCGATATAGCCGTCCATCCGTAAGAGCTAGATCAACCATATTAGCAGAGCAGGATCTCCAAATACTGATATCCATGTTACAAGGTGTCGCGAGCAGTCGAACTCCAAACGGAATAACTTACTTGAAAAAATAAAAAGAGTGCTTGTTGTTAGCGGCTGTAGTCTTTGCATATTTATATTTCGTTCATCCGGACTATCAAACGGACGGACATACAGACGGACTTCACTATAGTCACTTAGTTCGCACTACCGCCGAACAAAACTATATTCATAAACCTACCCAAATATATTCAAAAAGTTACTGAAGAATACATAATAGTTTGATTAGTAGGAATAATTATATTGTGTTCACGCGCACTGGATGTTGTTGCAGTTTGACGATTGCACTGATGAAATTTATAGGTATAGGGTTATAGGTATTATAGGTATAGGTATAGAAATATGATATAGCTGTTGCAAAAAAAACAAGAAAGGAAAGCTAGCTTCGGTACCCGAAGCTTAGAATACCCTTGCAGACCAGTTGCCTTCAAACCGCTCGATCGTTTGTATGGCAGCTATAGGACATAGTGATCCAAATCCAAATCTATGAAAACTGTATTTCTCAAGAATGAATTAATTGTCTTGAAAACACCAGAGTTATGTTCAATGACCCATTTTCTCCCATCGTTCCTATGGCAGCTATAGGATATAGTGGTCCGATTTGGATGAAACTTTCAGGATATGTTAAAATAAAATATCATTGAACAGATAATTCTAGAACAATAAACAAATTATCTTTAAAAATGTCGAATTTATGGCCCTTTTTCCCAATCGTTTCTATGGCAGCTATGTGATGTAGTGTTCCGATTCCGGCCAATCCGACTTATATACTACCTGCAACAAATTGAAGGGTAGGTGCAAAGTTTCATCCCGATAGCTTTAAAACTGAGAGACTAGTTAACATAGCAACCGACAGACGGACAGATAGACAGACGGACAGACGGACGGAAATGGCTAGATCGACTCGGCTGGTGATGATCAAGAATATATAGGGTCCGAGACGTCTCCTTCACTGCGTTCCAAACTTTTGGTCAAAATAATAATACTCTCAGCAAGGGTATAAAAAGTAGAAAAAAAAAGAAGTTCTACTCATCTTTTTTTCACCGATGCAAGTATCAAGTGCAAGTAGGGATCGAATCAAATATCCGACGTATCAAAATGATCGCACAACGATTGGGGTGAATGGTTTCAGAAAAGTATAAAATTTTACTTTTAAAAATAACAGCAAAATTCTTGAAAATAAGAAAGGAAGGTTGTCTTCGGGGTACGAAGCTTAGAATACCTTCAAACCCTTCTAAAGTTTGTATGGCAGCTATAGAATATAGATGTCGGATTTTTGGGTTTTTCATTTTATAAATTAACGTTAATATATATATTTATGAAGTATATTTTCCAAGAATAAACAATCTTGTTAATAAACTCCAGAGTTATGATCAATGACCTATTTTCTCCCATCGTACCTGCAACAGATAAAAGAGTTTCAGCCCGATAGCTAAAAAACTGACTAGTTTGCGTAGAGACAGACAGACGGACATGGCTGGATCGTCTCGTCAGGTGACGCTGATCAAGAATATATATACTTTATAGGGTCGGAGACCACGTTAAAAACTTCTGGTCAAAATTATAATACCCTCTGCAAACGTATAACAAGTAGCAAAACTTCGATATTATTAAATAAAATAGATTGATTCTTAGAATCGTAATCGAAGTCACATGAACAGAATCCCCGATCCTAACTTAGGTGTATTGAAGGATTATTAATTCATTATTGGGAAATCGAATTTTTCGTTGGAGTTTGTTGAAAATGTAAACTGTTTATTAGCATTTAAATAAGTTAAATATTGATCTGGCAACATCCTGTAATTCCTCAGAGAGGACAGAACAATATTGCCACATCTGTATGATCTCACTTAGACATAAGTTCATTGCCTTATGGAGGCATTCTGTAAGTTAGTTCTTAATAAACACTTAACCGAATAACACTGCATTGCGTTCCTCCACTTCTACTCTTAATAGATTTAAAGCTTATTTGAAAAAATGCACTCGCTTCAATATTAGCTATTTGTTAATTTGATGGTAGTCAATAACTAAATAATAACTAACTAATAACTAAAGGGGGACCCACCAAAGGGGTACTAGATACGTTTGACAGTCTGTCGGTATGAACAAAAATATCTGCAGGATGGCAAGATGTAGAGACATCGATCATTTTGATTTGGTCTAGTTGTATGTCAGCGCAAATAAAGCTTATTTATTTATCGAAAAAGTTCTCATTTGTTTTATTCCTATACAAAAAGTGTTTCAAATAGAGCGGGTCGATGTTAATTACATTTGAGTTTTAGCACTGTTGGCTTTCTAACATCGACCCCCTCTATTTGAAAGACCTTTTATTTGGCATTGTAGATGGCAGTTCAAGTATCATTTAAGATACAATGCCAAAAATAAGCATCAATCGTATTGATACAAAAAAAAATCGTTATTTAAACCTGCACACCTCGTGTGTTGCTTTTGCCTTTGGACGGACGTCCGTTATATCGTGAAATTATGCTAATGATAGTGGTCTATTAAGCGCATTCGATCATATATAAATATCGTTGGCGCAATGTCACAAGATTACCTACATAGCCTTGCCTTTTTTACCTCCCAAAGACATACAAATTACGCTATTAATATTGGTTTCCGTGAGGCTCGAATTAGCAAGGCTAGCTTCGGTACCCGAAGCTTAGAATACCCTTGCAGACCAGTTGCCTTTAAGCCTTTCGATCATTTGAATGGCAGCTATAGGATATAGTGATCCGATTTTTGGTTTTTAATTTCCTAAAGCGGCTTTAATGTCTATGGAAACTGTATTTCTCAAGCATGAATTAATTGGTTTGAAAAAAACCAGAGTTATGTTCAATGACCCATTTTCTCCCATCGTTCCTATGGCAGCTATAGGATATAGTGTTCGATTTGGATGAAACTTTCAGAATATGTTAAAATAATCATTAAACAGAGAATCCAAACAAAAAAATTATTTATCTTGAAAAATTACGAATTTATAACACTTTTTCCCAATCGTTCCTATGGCAGCTATGTGATGTAGTGTTCCGATTCCGGCTGTTCCGACTTATATACTACCTGCAGATTGCAGGATTGGTGCAAAGTTTCAGCCCGATAACTTTAAAACTGAGAGACTAGTTTACATAGAAACCGACAGACGGACTGACAGACAGACGGACATGGCTAGATCGACTCGGCTGGTGATGCTGATCAAGAATATATACTTTATAGGGTCGGAGACGTCTCATTCACTGCGTTACAAACTTCTGGTCAAAATTATAATACACTCTGTAAGGGTATAAAAAAATAGCGAACTTATGGCCGTTTTTCCCAATCGTTCCTATGGCAACTATGTGATGTAGTGTTCTGATTCCGGCCGTTCCGACTAATATACTACCTGCAACAGATTGAAGGGTCGGTGCAAAGTTTCAGCCCGATAGATTTCGAACTGAGAGTCTAGTTCATTGCAACCGACAGACGGACAGACAGACCGATATGGCTAGATCGACAGGGATAGTGCTGCTGATCAGAAATATATATACTTTATAGGGTCGGAGATGTCTCCTTTACTGCGTTACAAGCTTCTGGTCAAAATTATAATACCCTTTGCAAGGGTATAACAATGATGCACCTGCTCCCTAACTGCTGCTAACAACCAGACAGCTGAGGAGCGACTTTGGTTGGCAGAGAAGCGAATTATTGCAACGCTGTAGGAACGCCCCAACCCCTTGGCGAATAAGTTAAATAACGAATATCATATTTTTTTTGTCGTTGCCACCCCTTCGCTGCTCAATTTGTATTTTAACGTTTTAATGTTTTAACTGCACAAGATAGAGTCTTGTAATTTTATACACGCAATTTGAGCATAAATTTCTACCAATCTTGGACGTTTCATTAAGTTTTTAATTAGAAAGCGATAAAGAAACATGCAAAATTTATAGTCAATATCAACAAGCTGCTAAAATAAATTTCGGGAATTCAACTCCTCGTAAAACTTCTTTGTACCCTTGCAGATAGCATTATAATTTTGACCAGAAGTTTGTAAGACAGTAAAAGAGACATATCTGAATTTGACCCTGAAGGCCCAGGTTCAATCCCAGACTCAGTCCTTCTATAGGTGAGTATGTACATACCTACAAGCACGAAAAAGTTAAGTTGACGATAAACAAGAAAGTAAGACTAGGTTCGCGACCCGAGAATAGAATAGAATACGCTTGCAGGCAAGTTTGCCTTCAAACGTTCTATCGTTTGCATATTAGCTACAGAATATATATTCAGATTTTTGGTTTTAATTTTATAAAATGTTCTACAACCATTTTTTTTAGCTCACTTCTTGTTATTACACGCTAACTACTCAAATATTTAAGCGGATGTACTGTACATTGACTTCGGTAAAGCACTTGGTTCCGTTGATCAATCTTTTTTTATTAATAATACTCAACAAAATCAGCAACCGAACCTAAAGGCTTTTATTTAACATATCGCTATCTTGTTAATTCTGGGTTTTCTCGGACTTCAACCTAGTCACCTTGGTACATCGCTTTTTATACCCGTGCAGAGGATATTATAATTTTGACCATATGTTTGCAACGTGGTCTCCGACCCTATAAAGTATATATATTCGTGATCAGCCTCAACAGCCGAGTCTATCTAGCCATGTACGTCTCTCTGTTTATACGTAAACTAATCTCTCAGATTTGAAGCTGTTGGGCCAAAACATCACACAAAGTCTTCTTTCTGGTGCAGGTAGTATATAAGTCGAATCGACTAGAACCGGAACCGTACATCACATACCTGCCATAGGAATCATTGGAAAACAAGAAAGGAAGGCTAGCAGACCAGTTGCCTTAAAACTGTTTGATCGTATGTATGGCAGCTATAGGATATAGTGATCCGATTTTTGGTTTTTAATTTTCTTAAAAAACTGTATTTCTCAAGAATGAATTAATTGTCTTGAAAAACACCAGAGTTATGCCCAATGACCCATTTTATCCTATCGGTCGAATGGCAGCTGTAGGATATAGTGGTCCGATTTTGATGAAACTTTCACAATATTTTAAAATAGTTATTAAATAGAGTTTCCCTAGAAATAAATTAAATATCTTAAAAAATGCCGAATTTATGGCACTTTTTCCCAATCGTTCCTATGGCATCTATGTGATGTAGTGTTCCGATTCCGTTCCGACTTATATACTACCTGCAACAGATTGAAGGGTCGGTGCAAAGTTTCAGTCCGATAGCTTTAAAACTGGGAGACTAGTTTACATAGCAACCGACAGACGGACACGGCTAGATCGACTCGACTGGTGATGCTGATCAAGAATATATATACTTTATAGAGTCGGAGATGTCTCCTTCACTGCGTTACAAACTTCTGGTAAAAATTATAATACCCTCTGCAAGGATGTCTAGTGTCCTTGGCTTACTAACGTAGACTTTGGATTTCAAATAGCCCCACAAAAAAAATCTGGTGGAGTTAAATCTGGTGACCTCGGTGCCCAGTCAAAATCGCCTCTTTTCGATATGAATCGTCCGGGGAACAATGGCCGCAATAAATCGATTGTTTGTTGTGCTGTATGGCATGTACCGCCATCCTGTTGAAACCAGAAGTCATCTAAACCATTTTCACGAACAATTGGGATCACAAAATCCATTATCATGGCTCGATAACTATCGCCATTGTCGGTTGTGGTGACTCCACGATATTCGCGCAACACAACTGTGACTTTTTGGTCGTATAGAGGGATTTCCTCATTAAATTAAGGCTTTTCAATGCAATGTTTTTCATCTGACATGATGATTTTTTCGCCAAAAGCCTGATTGGTTCACAGCCATTTCAATGCACCATTTGCTATAATCCATGGGACGCAGATAGTCAGCTGGGTTTAGTTTATGTGACGTTTGGATTTTGTACAGAAACATCTTCAGACATTTGTCGATATAACAGCGTTGTCAAATGTTATAGAGTTGCCTGATGCATCCAATTTAAATGGTCTACATGTACATATATACAGTTGTGTTCAATGAAAAAACAGTGCCGTTAAGCAACAGACTTATACCGTCAAATAAATAAAGTTCGGCCATCATTTTTAAATTTTTGTGATAATACATTTGTCGTTAAATTTCGAACATATTTACGTTTTATTTTTTGTATATACTGTTATAAGTATAATAGGTATTAAAAGGCTTTAAAAAAAATAGTAAGAAAGTATGCTGTTAAAACAAATAGTAGTGCTTAATAAGAATACAAAAAGGATTAAACTTAACTTTATTTTTATAAATTATTTTTACATTTTTTTATCGGAAAAAGATACGGCGACTGACTAGCCAGAACATACAACTCATGTTGTTCGAAGTAAACCAATCCTTAGGCAACACCCATTTTCCATTTGCCATAAGACAGCATTACATCCGCTAACATTTTATAATTATATTTATTTATATTCATTAATTTTTAATTCTAATATGGTTTTGACCACGCCTATGCTCAAAAAACAGGCTCATATTATAATACTTAGTCCACCAAGTTTAACACGGACCACAAACATATTGTCTAATAAACCACAAACATATTGTCTGTTTCACAACAATTTTGCTTTCATCCTTTTATTTTGCGCCTTTAATAGCGGGCCAATCGTTTTTGACAACCCCGAGAGGTGAATACTGCTGCAGCGCACTATGCACCTGTCATCTCTTGCAGTAGATCTGCGCATTCAACCACGTGTTTCCGATGTCTTATCTTAATGCAAAGCATTATAAATAATTTCGGCTGAGCTTTTTAGCAAATTTATAGTTTTTGTTTAGGTTCATTCAGCGATTTTTTGGCTTTTTTTGAGAAAATCGAGCTTCGGCACACTTTGAATGTTGCTCATTGCAATGCAATCGAAAACATGGTTCATGAGTTCGGATCGAATCGTTTTTAGACCCTGTACCCAAAGGGTAAAGGGTATATTAAGTTTGTGCAAATGTATGTAACATTCTTGATCAGCATGACGAGCTGAGTCGATATAGCCATGTCCGTCTGTCCGTCCGTCCGTCCGTCCGTCCGGATGAACACACGGATCTCAGCAACAGTAAGAGCTAGAGGAACCGTATTACCAGTGTAGATTCTTCTAATACTGAGTAAATTAGAGTTTATTTTTTTAAGTCGGTGCCACGCCCACCGCCCCCGCAATTTGTATTTGAATTTTTGCACTGCCCTGCACTGCACAATTTTCACAATTTTTTTTTAAATACACATGCAATTGGCGCATAGATTTCTACCGATCCTGAAAATTTCATCAAGATTGGTTAATTAGAAAGCGCACAATAAATACCTAAAGTTTACAGGCGCTAAGCACAAAAAATCTGTTTATTTGCGCAAACAAACGGTAAATCGCTTGCGTTCGGTGCGCTGCCACTACCTTCGTATACATATGTATGAATGTGCGCCTTCAATAAATTTATACTGTATTAGCTGTCGGTTCAAAAAGTTTGGGTTTGTCGAATGTTTATGACGTTGGACTTAAAACGCGAAGGTCTTGGGTTCGAATCCCAGACCGGACTCTGACTTTGTACAAAGTCTGTAACAGTCGGGAAACTCGACTGTAACGTTCTTACTTGGTTAATCTGTAGGGACAACTCATGCACAATTCCCTCACCCCCAATTTTCGTGTTTCTCATTTTGTGCATTTTCCGTTCGTTATTAAAATGCGATTTTTCGTACAACTTTTTTATTATAATCTTACATGTGTATTCTCTGTAAATAGATTTAGATCCCACGAATACCGTTTATCTATGTGATAGTCTAAAACGTTTTGCTGAAGTCGATCTTTTATTTATTATACCATATTTCCCAGATAATCACACTGCTGTAGCTTTATAAAACGATATACATATTGATAACTATAACAATAATAAAAGCTTGTCTACCGTAAGCTTACAAAATATATATGCAGATCATGTGAAACTATGCCTAATGCAAATATACATATGCAGTTTAAATGTGTGACAAAGTGTTTTTCGTAGATTTGAGATTGATACAAAATAACAAAAAACAAGAAAGGAAGGCTAGCTTCGGTACCCGAAGCTTAGAATACCCTTGCAGGCTAGTTGCTTTCAAACCGATCAATCAATTGTATGGCAGCTATAGGATATAGTTATCCGATTTTTGGGTTTTTAAATTTCTAAAAAGGCTTTACTGTCTATGAAAACTGTTTTTCTCAAGAATGAATTAATTGTCTTGAAAAACACCAGAGTTATAGGAGTCCGATTTTGATGAAACTTTCAAGATATGTTAAAATTGCTATTAAATAGAGTTTTCCAAGAAATAAATAAAATATCTTTAAAAATGGCGAAATTTTGGAACTTTTTCCCAATTGTTCCTATGGCAGCTATGTGATGTAGTGTTCCGATTCCGGCCGTTCCGACTTATATACTACCTGCAACAGATTGAAGGGTCGGTGCAAAGTTTCATCACGATAGCTTTAAAACTGAGGGACTAGTTTACATAGCAACCGACAGACGGACAGACAGACGGACAGACGGACATGGCTAGATCGACTCGGCTGGTGATGCTGATCAAGAATATATATATTTTATAGGGTCGGAAATGTCTCCTTCACTGCGTTACAAACTTCTGGTCAAAATTATAATACCCTCTGCAAGGGTATAACAAGCATACGATTTTATATTAGATAAATCTTCGAAATACATTATTAAACTATTATTTATACTTATTAATAAAATATAAGTCGTTGAAACAAATTTTTTGACCGCATACCCAAAGCACTACTACTGTTATTAACATCGATCCGCTATATTTGAAAGACCCTTTAGTTAAAAACCCCCTCGGACTCATAACTTTAGAAGTTTAAAAACTTAAAATATGCTAAAATATTGCTAAATTGCCGGGCTTTAAATATCAAAGGAAATAAATGAGGAAAAGCCAGGAACCATAAACCAGGATACAAACAAAAATGGTCTTTCAAATAGAGCGGGTCGATGTTATTTTTATGAACAGCCCGTTTTTTGAACATTTTCCAAAATAATTGAAAAAAGAACAAAAACAAGAAAAGAAGGCTAGTTTCAGGGCCCGAAGCTTAAAATACCCTTGCAGACCAGTTGCCTTCAAACCGTTTGATGGCAGCTATAGGATATATTGATCCGATTTGTGGTTTTTAATTTCAGAAAAGGGCCTTAATATCTATGAAAACTATATTTTCCAAGATTGAATACATTGTCTAGAAAAACACCAGAGTCATTCCCATTTTCTCACATTGTTCCTATGGCAGCTATAGAATATAGTAGTCCGAGTTTGATGTTACTTTCAGGATAGGTTAAAATAATTATAAATAGTGCTTTCTAAAGAATAAATTAAAAATGACGAATTACAACGGTGGTTCTTTTGTTGGAAAATAAATATACTTAAATAAATATAAGTGTCTTGCTTACCATTTTATTTGTAATTTGCTGAATTTATATTGTGCTTTTTCTCAGTATAATACATTTTTACTCGATTGTGCCGTAATGCGTTGTTGACATGAGACATTTAAGACCCAAGTGGAATTTAGTTTCGTGTAATTTGATGGATATTAAATGTAATATATCACATTTGGTTTCAAACAACTATTAAATTATATTTATGCACTTTTTGTTGTATAATTTGTATTATAAATTATTTTTTAATTTATTCATCCTTCATATAAGAATATCGGCCGCTCCTTTGGATTTATCACCTGTGTATTATTAACGGTAAATTATTAGGACCGCCCAGTCCAGCTTCTTCACTTGCATGGGTTAACGAGCGCCGAGGCAGAAAATATACAATAAAATAAACTAAATGCAGTCGAGAAAAAACCACAACAAAACTTGTTGGAGCTTTGGCAGCAAACGCGGAAGATATTGCAAACAAAATAAAAAAAAATGGTATGCATGCCTTCCAATAAGAACCGACTCGCACACACACGCATCAAAAATTGAGAGTGGGAGAGCGCGAACATGGTCTGCTTTTTAAATTGCCGCTTTCTTCGAGCACCGCTTGTGTTTTATTTTACTCTACAACGTTGCTCTTGTTTCGTTTCATTTTTCCTCACCTTTCCCAGAGTTTATTGACATTTTCAGCCTTCGCTTTGTGCGCTACTTTCTTCGTGAGAGAGCGTGCGCTCTCTTGCCAACTCGCTCTTTCTCCACCTCTCTCTCACGCTCCCGCATTCTCTTTATTTTTCTCGCCTAACACTTGCCTTTTTGTTTACAATGTCTCTGCGCGACTGCAGATTGGAGCTCTCTCGCTATTACACACACACTCTTACACACCAATCGCCCACATATACGCACAAAGAATAACCTTCAATTTTATCTTATTTCTTGTTTGCGTTATTTTTTATTCGTTTTTGATTCGTTTCGATTTTTATAATCAGATCCGAACTTATGATTGACTTTAAGCAATATATTCAGTTTTTTTTTTGGTATCTCATAAGAGCCAAATTTCAATCACACGCGCATATGTCAATAAACGGCCTTTGCTGTATAAGTGAGACGGCTTGACGAAATGTAAATTGAAATTTTTGTAAATTGAATTACACTTAAACTGCTTAGGTTCGGGGCAAAAACGAAAATGTTCCAGTGTGCTATTCGCACAACATGAGCCGCGCGGCCGCACTGCAACTATAAGCTTTCGGGTTTCAATCTAGTACACTCCTCCGCTTCATTGTTGATATTCTACTTTTACCTACATTTATTCAGCGACGCGTCCGCTCACTCGCGCTACGGGTGCGCTCGCGGTCCAATTAGAACATAAACAATAAAGAAATTAGCGTGGCCAGTCGCTGTTGACAAAAAAATGTCCACCTAACGCCTAAAAAAGATGCCGATCTACTTTTACCATTTTTTTTTGGTCATTCTTTCTCTCCTGTTTTGGCACACACGCTCTTTAAATTAAATGTTTTATGCCCAGAGGCATAAAATAATTATAAACCAAGTACTAAAATACTATAAAAAACATATGATACAAATGTTAATAGAACGTTAATGAATTTGTACATTTTAACAGGATTGTTAGCATTAAATGAATATTTAATTTATTGAAATCGTTCTTATCATTTTTATTAAATGGTAAATAGAAAGCGACTCAGCAATATTTTGTATACACGAAATAACTAGAACAACTGAGGCTAAATGAGAAGAAATACAACAATACAATTCAGCTAACTGAAAATTTAATTTTAAAAATATAAAAATTTTACAATATAAACGCAATTTGATGAAAATATATCCAGTTTGGTCGTTTGAACAAGAAGAAGAAGACTAAATTTATTGCGGTTTTTAGATCCGATTTTCGAACTGTCAAAATTTTGTTGGCTTTTTTCGAAGTGTATAGCTTTTATTGGGAATCATATTAAAGTTCATACTATCGTACACGATTGCCTGCATTGTCGCTGTTAAGCATTAACTAGCTGATTTTCTTAGCATCGCTTTAAGTATATTAATCTTTGATTCTTTTTATACCCGTTGCACATAGCGAGCCACCGCAAACTGAAATTCATGCAGATCGTATTTATCCGGGTTGGGATATCTGCCCAAACGGCATTGGAAAGTGTGCCTGGTACCACCGGTGCGCGTCGCCAGCAGTCACACTCTTAATCTGGTGGAATGAGACCAGGGCATCTGGAGAACGTTGCCACGATTGCGCCGACCAAGGAGAAGGAACTCCTCAGATCCCTGGTTAAGTCTGCAGGTGCCGTTCATCCCAAAGATCTCTCTTGGGGGTCCAAAACTTAGTACAAGGACGAGATACGCGTCAAATCCTGACAAAAGGCTGAAAAACAAGTCAGAGATTGCTCTCAATCCAGAAAAGAGGAAGGGCTGATCTGGACCAAACAGCAAGAAATGGATGGCTCTAATCATTTTGCCGAGAGGAACAAGTAAAAAAGTTACAGTTACAGTTAAAATACAAATTGCGGGGGCAGTGGACGTGGAACCGGAAAAAAACTTTTTTGCGTAATAATTAGGAGAATCTGCACTGATAATATGGTTCTTCTAGTTCTTACAGTTTCTGAGATCCGTTCGTTTATCCAGACGGACAGACGGATATGGCTACATCGACTCAGCTTATGCTGATCAAGAATATATATACTTTGTGGGGTCTGCCACGCCTCCTTCTGCCTGTTACATACATTTGCACAAACTTAATATACCCTTTACCCTTTGAGTACAGGGTCTAAAAAGCAAGCTATGATTGATCCAAGCTAAGAAACGTACTCTCGAGGATATGTTTGTGCGGATGGAGACGCCAGATAGGCTGGATAGGAATGAGAGTTTCAGCCGAGAAACCACAATAGCTACTGGCAATCGCTTATCACCGCTTCCGACTCGAATACTCAACACATATTGTGGCTAAGCACGGATATAAGCAATCAATGTGAGTCACTAGACAAAGTTCTAGATATAATTATAGGTACAGAAAGATACAGAACACTCCGCCATTCTCTAATCATAAGTATATCCGCTTTAGCTTCACCTTCTTTATATCTGAGAATGAAAAGCTACTACTGGGGGTCGTTTGCTAGGCTTCAGAAGGCTAATTCGCAGGCCATTCAATAGGTTAGTAACCATTTCCTGGAACTGAAACTAATGGTTTGGAAAAAATCATCCCATAGACTATCGGCGCATTAAGCTCACGCCCTTCATCCTTAAACTCAAGAAAAACTACTTGATCTATACTTATGGTAGGGGTAATACTAGTGCCTACTGCAGCCCATACAGCACGCGTATACCAAGACAAAGTCAGCGGAAAGACTCTCAACTTCAAGGAGAATTCCTAGACATCTCTAGAACTTACTAAGCTAACGGCTGCTTACACACACCCCACGATCAGTCAAGGTTTAATAAATCTTCTATCATATCAAAAAGTGCGCGAGAAATTCTAAGGCAGAGCATCAAAGATGAGTAGCTATGCGAACGACCTAGCCACCATTACGGGAAGATACCACTCTACACTTAGCTCCATGCTGGATCTTTACTAGGCTGGACCACGTTGGTGGGGTTAGTATCAATGCCAGATCTAATCTTCTTTTTCAATATTTACTAGGTGTTAATAAGAATCCACATAAAATAGGTAACACCCCTCTTACACCGAAGTCACTCATAAACAAGTAAGAGCTTTACAGACGAGTTTCCCGACTGTTAAAAACCGTGTACCAATCTTCTTATGAGCAAAATAAAGATGAATAAAGAAAATAAAGAATATTCTTTAAAGCCAATGTAAACAAGTAAGAACGTTACAGTCGAGTTTCCCGACTGTTACAGACCCTGTACAAATTTGGTTTTAGGCAAAAAAAAAAAAAACCAAAACAAATATATATTCAACCGAGTCCGGTCTGGAATTCGAACCCAAGATCTCAGCGTATTAAGTCGAACGTCGTAACCATTCGACAAACCCAAACTTTTTGAACCGACAGCTAATACAGTATAAATATATTGAAGACGCACATTCATACATATGTATATGAAGGTAGTGGCAGCGCAGCGGCAGCGGCACTTTCGAGAAAAATCAACCACCGAACGCAAGCGATTTACCGTTTCTTTGCGCAAATAAACAGATTTTTTGTGTTTAGCGCCTGTAAACTTTAGGTATTTATTGTGCGCTTTCTAATTAACCAATCTTGATGAAATTTTCAGGATCGGTAGAAATCTATGCTCCAATTGCATGTGTATTTTTAAAAAAATTTTTGCTTGAAAATTGTGCAGTGCAGGGCAGTGCAAAAATTCAAATACAAATTGCGGGGGCGGTGGGCGTGGCGCCGACTTAAAAAAATAAACTCTAATTGACTCAGTATTAGGAGAATCTACACTGGTAATACGGTTCCTCTAGCTCTTACAGTTGCTGAGATCCGTGTGTTCATCCGGACGGACGGACGGACGGACAGACGGACATGGCTATATCGACTCAGCTCATCATGCTGATCAAGAATATATATACTTTGTGGGGTCTGCCACGCCTCCTTCTGCCTGTTACATACATTTGCACAAACTTAATATACCCTTTACCCTTTGGGTACAGGGTCTAAAAATGAAAAACGAAAAATCTGACCACTAACGTATATCCTAAAGCTGCCCTACAAATTTATATACTACCTGCAACAGATAGAAGGGTTGGTGCAAAGTTTCAGCCCGATAGCTTTAAAACTGAGATACTAGTTTACATAGCAGTCGACAGACGGACAGACGGTCAGATCGGCTAGATCGACTCGGCTGGTGATGCTGATCAAGAATATATATACTTTTTGGGGTCGGATATGTCTCCTTCACTGCGTTACAAACTTTCGGTTAAAAATATAATACCCTCTGCAATGACCTATTTTCCTATGTCAGCTATAGGATATACTCGTCCGATTTTGATGATACTTTTAGGATAGATTAACATGGTTATTAAATAGGGTTTTTTAAAGAATAAAAAAAATAAATATCTTAAAAAATGGCAAACTTATGGCACTTTTTCCCAATCCTTCCTATGGCAGCTATGTGATGTAGGGTTCCGATTCCGGCCGTACCGACTTATATACTACCTGCAACAGATTGAAGGGTCGGTGCAAGGTTTCAGCCCGACAGCTTTCAAACTGAGAGACTAGAGGACTACCTAGGAACCGACAGACGGACAGACAGCAGGACATGACTAGATCGACAGGGATAGTGATGCTGATCAGAAATATATATACTTTATAGGGTCGGAGATGTCTTCTTTACTGCGTTACAAACTTCTGGTCAAAATTATAATACCCTCTGCAAGGGTATACAAAGTTTAGCATGGCGTCGCGGTGACTCGAACCGCAAGCGACTTACCATTTTATTAAGCAAAAAACAGTTAGCGTTTTTGAATATTTTTTGTGCACTTTCTAATTAACCAACCTTGATGAAATTTTCAGGAACGGTACAAATTTATGCGCCAATTGCGTTTTTAAAAGAAGAAGACTCTAGCTTGAAAATTGCGCAGTGCAGTGCAGGCCGAACTTTAAAATACAAATTGAGGGGACAGTGGGTGTGTCACCGACTAAAAAAAATTAACTTCATATGCGTCAGTATTAGGAGAATCTGCACTGGTAACCGTTCGACGGACTCACGGACGAACGGACAGACGGACATTGCTATATCGACTCTGCTCAAAATGCTAATCAACAATATATATATTTTGTGGGGTCTGACATGCCACCTTCTGCCTGTTACTTACATTTGCACAAACTTAATATACCCTTTACCTTTTGTACAGTATCTAAAAATGTTTTACGAAGAGTCGAGTTCCAACTGCACGCAGAACAACTTACCATTTATTTAATCAAATAAACAGATAGCTTGTCATGGTCTGTTAAAAATCGGACCACTATATCTTGTGGCTGCTATATAAACAATGGGAGAAAATGGGTCATTGGGAATAACTCCGGCCAATTTATTCATTCTTGGAAAACACACTTCTCATACATATTAAAGCCGATTGAGAAAAAAAAAAAACAAAAAAATCTAACTACACCATCCTAACGGTGCCATTCCAAAGATCGAACGATTTGAGGGCAATTGCTCTGCAGTGGTATTCTAAGGTTTGCATCCCGAACACAAGGCGGCTTTTTCTAACGAATTAATCAATCAAACATATGTACATGTTATACACATAATCTTACAGTTACTATAAGGTTTAAAAGTTAGACGTTTACAGGTCCATCAAATTTCTAAGTCGATTTGAAATATTAAAAACAAATCGGACATTATGCATATAATAAAAAAATCGTCATTTTTAAATCTTGGTGAAGTAAAGTAATTTATATTTTTTTATATACTCGTATATATATGTACGTATACGCATCTTTTTAAAAAATTATACATATAAATATATTTATATATGTATTTATATACTAGCTGTACACTGCCTCGTTTCGCTGAGGCAAACAATTAAATACTTATTCATTGAAATCAAAAATTTTTGGTAAGCTATATTTTTTGTTTCGTTTTTTTTTGGATTTTTATGGTCATTGCAAAAGCCAGGCGCAGGGGGAGCTGCAGTTGCTTAAAATCGAACGGTAAATCCGTATCTCTGGGGATACGTGGAATTTAAAAATGGATTTCTGATAACTGGATCAATTTTAAATTGTAAATTATAAGTTGCTGTTATTCCAAATGAGGTTAATGCTTAGCCAATGTCATTCTGCGATTGGATAAAAAAAATAAATAAATGCCACCAGTTCCATTGCTCACAGCTTCTATCAAAGATTCGTTAGCAATATTTTGTTTTAATTTTTGAACATTTGGCGTTATCTTCCCAACTCGTGATTATGTTATGCCTAAACTCGATATCACTTTATTTGAGATCATTACACATGTCCCCTATCATTATTAATGCCTCATTGTAAATCACTTCACTTATTTGCAGTATTAAATTTTCAGTGATACAGCGACATACTTATCTTTCTTATGTTTAACACATAAAGATATAATGATGGCAAACAATGCCCGAAATTTATGCTGGGATATAAATCGTTGTCAAGCAACTGTAAGAGCTGACTTGTCTCGCGATAGGTTGCACACAAATGTCCATTAACCGTTTTAAATTTTTGGAGCGACTTTGGACCACGAACATTTACCAACAGCGATCGAAGATAACATTCATCATTTTTTAGATGCACAGTGTAAATGCGACCGAGTGCGTCTGAAGCAAATACATCAGGATGTTATTTAAGTTGTATTTATTATACCCTTACAGCGGATATTATAATTTTGAACAGAAGTTTGTAACGCGGTGAAGCAGACGTCTCCGACCCTAAAAAGTATATATATTCTTGATCAGCATCACCAGCCGAGTCGATCTAGCCATGTCCTGCTGTCTGTCCGTCTGTCGGTTGCTATGTATACTAGTTTCTCAGTTTTAAAGCTATTGGACTAAAACATTGCACAAACCCTTCAATCTGCTGCAGATAGTATATAAGTCGAAACGGCCGAAATTGGAATACTACATCACATAGCTGCCATAGGAACGATTGGGAAAAAGTGCCAAAATTTCGCCATTTTTTGAGATAATCAATTTCTTTTTCAGAAAACTATTTTAACATATCCTGAAAGTATCATTAAAATCGGACCACAATATTCTATAGCTGCCATTCGACCGATGGAAGAAAGTGGGTCATTGAGCATAACTCTGATGTTTTCAAGACAATTAATTAATTCTTGAGAAATACAGTTTTCATAGACATTAAAGCCATTTTAGAAAACTAAAAACCAAAAATCGGATCGCTATATCCTATAGCTGCAATACAAACGATTAAACAGTTTTACGGCAACTGGTCTGCAAGGGTATTCTAAGCATCGGGTACCGAAGCTAGCCTTCTTTTCTTGTTTAAGATAATTAATTTATTTGTGAAAACTCTATTTAATGAATATTTTATTATATCCTAAAAGTTTCATCAAAAGCGGGCCATTGAGCATAGCTCTGATGTTTTTCAAGACAATTATTTCATTCTTGAGAAATACAGATTTCATAGAAATTAAAGCCGATTAAAAAAAAATTAAAAACCAAAAATTGTATCACTATATCCTATAGCTGTCATACAAACGATCGAGCGGATAGAAAAAAAAGTATCCTGAGACCCTGAGACCTCCGTGTTTTCAGCCAGACGTCCTAACAATTGCACCACCATATACATTTCGAATCAAAATATCTAGTACTGATATCTAATAGTGCGTTCTCAGCGGCACTTTCTAGAAAAATAAACTCCCGACCGTAAGCGATTTACCGTTTATTTGAGCAAATAATCCGATAGCTTGTTGTTAGCGGCTGTAAACATTCAATATTTTTCTAAATCATTTTCAGGATCAGTAGAAATGTATGCTCCAATTGCGTTAAAAAAAAAAACTTTATCTGCGTAAATATTAGGAGAATTTGCACTGGTAATATGGTTTCTCTAGCTCTTACAGAAACTGTAAGAGACGGACAGACGGACATGGCTACATCGACTCAGCTCGTCATGCTGATCAAGAATATATATACTATATGGGGACTGCCACGCCTCCTTCTGCCTGTTACATTTGCCCTTTACCCTTTGGGTACAGCAACCCACTTAATATTGAGGTACTTCGCCATTTGCATCAGTTACAGCAAAGACGGCCTTTATTAGACCCAGTACCCAAAGGGTAAATTGTATATTAAGTTTGTACAAATGTATGTAACAGGCAGAAGGAGGCGTGGCAGACCACACAAGGTATATATATTCTTGATCAGCATGACGGGATGAGTCGATATAGCCATGTTCGTCTGTCCGTCTGTCCGTGCGTCCGTCTGGATAAACGAACGGATCTCAGAAATTGTAAGAGCTAGAAGAATCTTATTAACAGTGCAGATTCTCGTAATTATTACGCAGATGAAGTTTATTTTTTTTCAGGTGCCACGGCCACCGCCCCTGAAATTTTTTTTTTAATGTATGCACAATTTTCAAGCTCAAATTTTGGAATAAATACACATGCAATTGGAGCACAGATTTCTACCGATCCTGAAATTTTCAAGATTGGTTGATTAGAAAGCGCACAATAAATACCCAAAGTTTACAGGCGCTAAACACAATTAATCTGTTTATTTGCTCAAACAAACGGTAAATCGCTTGCGTTCGGTGGTTGATTTTTCTCGGAAGTGCCGCTGCAGCTGCCACTACCTTCATATACATATATATGAATGTGTGCCTTTAATGTGTGTACTGTATTAGCTGCTGATTTAAAAAGTATTGTTTGGTCGAATGGTTACGACGTTCGATTGAAAGCGCGAAGATCTTGGGTTCGAATCCCAGACCGGATTCCGGTGTAAACAAATATATATTTTATTTTTTGGTTTTGATTTATTTTGCTAATAACCAAATTTGTACAGGGTCTGTAACAGTCGGGAAACACGACTGTAACGTTCTTACTTGTTTACATATGTATATATGTACTTAAGACCGACAATATTGGTGAATATGGCACAATCCAACGATTCTACACAAACAAATAACAAATATCCCATTATCATCAATAGATCGTCGGCGACACAATGCATAGCCGTCAGTACCTGTGATATTAATCGATCATTCAGTGAGAAATGGTATTGATAACACCGCAAGATCCATGGATCATGTTCTTAGTTACTAAACGAGGTGTGTAAATAAAGTAATGAGACTGATCTTTTTCCATTTTTTTATTCAAAGAATATTATAATGCAATACTGTCTCCTTCAAAATAGTTCCCTTGCGAAACGCTGGAGACGGTTCTTCCAATCATCATAGCATTGCTGGAACTCCGATACCGGAATAGCCTTCAGCTGGTCGGTTACAGCCTTTTGAATGTTCGCAAGTGTCCCAAAATGAGTTCCCTTGGTTTGATTTTACAATCTCGGGAAGAGAAAAAAGCCAAAGGAACTCAAGTCTGGTGAATAAGGAGGCTGAGGAGCTACAGGAATGTTTGGCTAATGTTTGCATTATTGCGATTGCAGTGTGGTATGGTGCATTGTCGTGATGCAACACCCAGTTCATTTTGATGTTTGGTCATACTTAGAACGCACAAGACAAAACTGTTTCACGAAAACTAACGCTACGGACAAACAGATGACTGTATGGCGTTGAAAGTCATCCTGGAGGCGTATTACATGTGCACCTGCCGCTCGTCTCCAGAGTTGCCAGATCGGGAGCGACGTTGCCCGTGTCATTACTTTATTTACACACCTCGTATAATTAATTCATTCTTGGATAATATAGTTTCCATAGACATCAAAGAAAATGTAAAAATTAAAACAAAAATCGGACCAACACGTCCTTTTGCTGCCATACAAACTATCGAACGAATTCAACTCAACTTGGATATTCTAAGCCCGGACACCGAAGCTAGCTTTTCTTCCTTGTTATTATTGGTAATAAATCATTTCATTTATTATTGGTGTACTTGCAGGAATACATTCGCCTTGATTCTTTATTGCTTATGATTATTGGTATGTATCATAGATTACTTATTGTATTTTCATGGAATAATATACATACATCTAACATGCAGCTTCTACATTAAGAGCAACAAATATTATAAGAAGGTAATAAATTAAGTTTACAATGAATGCATTTCGAATTGACGTATCAACATTATTAAAAACTAGATTTGTAACAAAAAATCTTAAGATGAAAACGCAATGTGTTATTAATCAGTGTATACTTGACGTTATATTTCTGCAAACAATGACGAACAACTTTTATTGCCAAAATGGAAAGACGCATCTCCGACGCTAATAAGCATATATATTCTTGATCAGCATCATCAACCGAGTCGTCAGTGTCTAGTCTTGCAATTTTAAAGCTATTTAAAGCATCGACCCTTTTTTCAGATGCATGATAAAAAAAATGAGAATAAAAAAAACATTGCTTCATATTTTTGCCTTAGGAACGAATTGGATAACTTCGGTTAGAAATTTTTTTATTTAATTATTTAATGAAAAATAAAGCTTCAGCTGTCCATACTAACAAATTTTAGAGAAACTGGTCTGCAAGGGTAACATTAAACTCAAATCTTTCTTTCTCGTTTTATTGTATACTCTTTACTCTGAAACCAAAACTATTGCATACTAGTGGGGCTTATTTTAAGCTGCCTCTATATAAATAACTTTTTAATTTTAGTGAGTTAATTTTCCTGGCAGCATAACAACATGAGACACATCTGCGGTTTGTAGATACGTGTATACTGGCCCTAAGAATCGCATGAAAACTTGTGGTTTTTATCAAAGTTTTACTTTTAGTCTAAAAGTAACGGGTGTAAATATCCAAAACAGGTCATATTTAGAAATTTGTTCTGCTATGAATTTGGTCATGTAAATCTTTGAATATTAGCTGTCAAAGTGGCACACAAGTCGCAGAGATATGACGCCGAGTGTATCTTAAAATACAGCTTAAACTGAACTGTTAATTGCGTTTGGTATTAAATTTCCAATAAGTGGCCCAAAGCAGGTTTTCATTTTCCGTAAATACACCCTTGTGTTCACTTCTTTGCCATTAAGGCGGGTCGATTTTTTACAAGGATTAAATTTAGCCTTTAGACTATTTTATACCATTTAAGTAGACGTTTTCATGTTTTTAAAATTATCAATATTTACCATCTGTTCTTCTAAGAGATTTTTATAAAACTCCTTTAGATAGTAAATGCAAAAATGCAGAGCTAAATTGTTTTATTTGTAACTGAATCAGTTTTTTTAATAAATATTTTAAAGTAAAACCATTTTTATATAAATTTACATTGTCCATATTTTATACTTAATTGAAACTATGCAAAATCGACCCGCCCAAGCCAACGAGCATATGAGCTATATTATTTACAAATCTTATGTATGCGCCTGGCGGCGTTTGTTATGTACCATAGTCATCCTGCTGTGAGCTAAAGTAGCTAACTAAGCCACTGAACTCGCCCACTGCTGCTGCCCCCGCACTATCTGATGGGGCTCCTCCGTCGTGAGGCGACCTCGAGACATCCTCGGCAATAGTCGCTGGTAAATTAGTGGATCCCGGCCGCCCCATCACCTCATCCGCCACAGCCAGAGGAGACTTGGCACTAGGGTATACCTCCAGAGTAGTCAGCTTCTGGCTCGTGATCACCAAAGTCGCTGGGTGCTTCTGACTATTTTCGCCGGGTACCGCAGAACCAGATGTGACTTCTGGTGGGGGAGCTATACTCTGCATTAAAGATGCTACTGGAGACTTGTCGCGCGTTAGAGCGGACACCGAGTAATTCGTGGGGGTTGACGGGAGCGGAGCACTCACTATCACCGAACTAGTCATTGAATGAGGGGTAGGTGTGTTCAGCGTAGGTGGCGGCGGATAATAACCATATGCGGGATAACCACCTGAACCGTGAAAGGAAAGAATAATTTTAAAATGAAAATAATTATTTAATCACAAATATCATTGCTCAACATAATTTGAAATGTTCGTGACGTGATCCAAATGTTCTTGGTATACAATTTTTGTGGAAAAACTCCAATCTGACCTTGAGAATATAGGATTGGTTTTAGATTTGGAAATAATTTACCTGTACTGTAATTTACCAGACTGTTACATGTCCTGAACAAAATTAAATAAAAAAAGTCCCACTCGAAATATATCAAGAATGAAAAGACCAAAATCAAAATTGAAAATAACTTAACATTGCAAGGTAAAACAAATAAGAACATTACAGTCGCGATTCCCAACAGTTAAATACAAATCTAAATCAAGAATGAAAAAAAAGAACAAAAAAGGAAAGCTAGCTTCGGGTTCCGAAGCTTAAAATAACCTTAGTTGCCTTCAAACCTTTCTATAGTTTGTATGGCAAGTATAGGATATAGTGGTCAGATTTTTGGTTTATCGTTTTCTACATTGGCTTTAATGTATATAAAATATGTTCTCCGAGAATGAATTAATTATATTTACAAACACCAGAGTTATAGTCAATGACCCATTTTCTCCCATCATTCCTATGGCAGCCATAGCATATAGTGGTTTGATTTTAAAAGGATTTTCAGGATAGGTTAACATAGTTATTAAAAAGTGATTTATTAAGGATCAATCAATTATCCTAAAAATTTTAGAATTTTCTCAATCGTTTCTATGTCCGCTATAAGATGTAGTTTTCCGATTCCGGCCGTTCCGACTTATATACTACCTACAACTTTTAAACTGAGAGACTGGTTTGCGTAGAAACAGACAGACGGACAGCCATACATACGGGCATGGCTAGATCGACTCGGGTGATGATGCTGATCAAGAATACATATACTTTATGGGGTCGGAAATGTCTCCTTCACTGCGTTGCAAACTTATGATCAAAATTATAATACCCTCTGCAACGGTATAAAAAAATTATTTTTAAAGACATTAAAGTTGTTTTTTAAAAGGAAACGAAGGCTAGCTTCGAGGTCCGAAACCGTTCGATCGTTTGCAGCTATAGCATATAGTTTACCGATTTTTGGTTCTTAATTTTTTAAAACGGCCTATAAACGGTCTATAAAAACTATGTTTCCCTAAAATGAATTAATTGTCTTCAAAAACACCAGTGTTATGCCTAATGACTCATTTTCTCATATCGTTCCGATAAGATATAGTGGTTCGATTTTGATAATACTTTCAGGATACGTTAAAATAATTAATGAATAGTGATTTCAAAAAAATTAATTAGTTATTTTAAAAAATGGCGAATTTATGGAGCTTTTACCCAATCATTCCTATGGTAGCTAGGTAATGTAGTGTTACGATTCCGGCCGTTCCGACTTATGTACTACCTGCAAAAGATTGAAGGGTCGGTGCAAAGTTTCAGCCCGATAGCTGCAAAACTGAGAGACTAGTTTACATAGCAACCGAGAGTCGGACATGGCTAAATCGACTCGGGTGGTGATGCTGATCAGGAATATATATACTTTATAGGGTCGGAGACGTCTCCTTCACTGCGTTGCAAACCTGGTCAAAATTATAATACCCTCTGTAAGGGTATAATCAAGATAGCGACTTTATGTTATACGGATGGTTAAAACACCGTTTAAATAAAATTGTAACAAAAATGCTTTTTATACCCTTGCAGAGGGTATTATCATTTTGACCAGAAGTTTGTAAAGCAGTGAAGGAGACATTTCCGACCCTATAAAGTATATATATTCTTGATCAGCATCGCCAGCCGAGTCGATCTAGCCATGTCCGTCTGTCCGTCTGTCGGTTGCTATGTAAAGTAGTCCCTCAGTTTTAAAGCTATCGGGCTGAAACTTTGCACCGACCCTTCAATCTGTTGCAGGTAGTATATAATTTGGAACGGCCGGAATCGGAACACTACATCACATAGCTGCTATAGGAACGATAGGGAAAAAGTGCCAAAATTTCGCCATTTTTAAAGATAATTTATTTATTTCTTGGAAAAATCTGATAAATAAAAATTTTAACATATCCTGAAAGTTTCATCTACATCGGACCACTATATCCTATAGCTGCCATAGGAACGATGTGAAGAAATGGGTCATTGAGCATAACTCTGGTGTTTTTCAAGACAATTAATTCATTCTTGAGAAAAACAGTTTTCATAGACAGTAAAGCCTTTCTAGAAATTTAAAAACAAAAAAATCGAATTACTATATCCTATAGCTGCCATACAAATAATTGAACGGTTTGAAAGCAACTAGCCTGCAAGGGTATTCTAAGCTTCGGATACCGAAGCTAGCCTTCCTTTCTTGTTCAAAATACTATTAATTATATTGTCCAAACAAACTATCAAACGGTTTGAAGGTAAATCGACTTTTCATAGACAATAAAGTTGATTCAGAAATTTAAAAAAAAAAAAAAAAAAAAAAAAAAAAAAAAAAAAAAAAACATGAAAGGAAGGCAAGATTTAGGGTCCGAAGCTTAAAATACCTCGTACAAATTTGTTCTACCGTGTTTTTTATCGGATTTCATCCCTAAAAAAAACTTACGTGGGCCATACTCCATAGATCCAGTTCTTATACTCCCAACATCTTGGGGAACACTAACTCGCGGGGGGAAGCTAGGATTGCCATAGATAGACGGGCCTCTGAAAGTCCATTAAGGGGCTAGAAGGGTTTTAATGATAACAAACTTCCAACTTACCTGTAGACATTTAAATGCGTCGATGCATGTCTCGATGGTGGAGGACCGGAGCCGTAGATGCCAATAATTGAGCTTGGTATTCCACCGTGATGCTCTGCACCATGCAGGAAAGATGGTCGTGTATTCGACGAGGCGGTAGTGGTCGCGGGCGGGCCGGATCCACGTAATGGCGGTGGCGGTCCATAGGTAAGGCGCAAAGCTGAGTGTTGTGGTGGCAAACCTGGTGGCATCTGCGGTCGCAGAAGGTGCCGCGGCGGTACAACAGACGCCGTCGGAGAGTGGCATCCAGAGCTGGAAGGGCCAGATGGCTTATTGTAGAAGCTGGCCAGATCCGTGCTGGTGGGATACAAGTTGCCAGGGGAACTAGGTCCATGTCCATGCCCATGGTGAGGAGGAAGGTGCGCAGTTATCCGCGTAATAATCGATGGCTGCGTCGTAGGGTCGTTTATAGAAACATCCTCATGTGGTTTAAAGATCGACCGTCCTTTCGATTTTTCTGCCGCAACTAAACCTGAAGTAGCTGATGAAGTTGCTGCCGTCACAGCTGCCGCTGTTTGTTGCTTTTGCAATTGGTCCCTTAGCGGAGTTACCTTTTTCCGTCTACCCCGCGGTTTCGTGTCGACTAATGAATTTCCGGCTGCACAGTCTGTCGAACGTATCGCAGCCGAAGCGGCCGAAGATTGCAAAATATGCGCCGACGTAGTTGAAGGCATAGACAAAACTACAGGTAACTGCTGGGCAAGCGAAGCCGTGGTGGCATAGGCGCCACGTCCGAGCGGCTGAGCCAGGGGTGCGGAGAGAGCACTTTGCAGCAATTGCATAGCCTGCGGTTGCCGCACTGTCTGCGTCAGATGGCGCTGCAACATGGGATGCAATTCATGCGGCGGCTGATGCGGGGGAAGCAGCAAGGCATTCTGTGGACCTTGACCGTCAGAGCCGATAAATTGGTGTCTTAGCAACGGCGGATGCATAGTGGGCATAGGCAGTCGCTTTCGATGCGGCTCTTGTAAGCCAGATGCATTTGGCGCGGGAGTAAGAACTGGAATATCGGTAACCCCTTTGCTGGAAATTGTACTACATTTCAAGGGCGTGGTGCGTAGGACCTCCTCTGCTCCTGGTAACTCCCTTGCGGCCACTGCCGCTGTGAACTGCTCCTCCTCCTCGACCATGCGCGCAATGGCGTCTTCCATATCCTCTGGTAGATCATCAGGTAGTTCGGCGTCGTCCAGCTCCGACTCATTAACGTCTTCGAGGTCGCCGATTGTCTCGCCTTTGCGCTGCAGATAGTCGATGTCCAGCACCTTGGCCTGTCGGATTACCGAGAGAGGAACTGTGGACAGGGAATCTCCGCCAGAAGTCTTTCCAGGTGAGCGCTTTTCCTGTCCACTGACTGTCGATCCCGCTTTAATGGGAGTTAGGCGGGGAGTTGCTGCCAACTTGGCTCCCTCGGCATTTTTCTCCGCGAGCATGCGTTTGATCTCCTCCTGCCGTTGGATGAATTTTTGGCGCTCCTCGGGTGGTGTGTCCGGCCTGTGCACGCCCGGCTTAATTCCACCATCGGAGCTATCGTCATCTGTATGAAAAATAGAGAATTAAAATTTTGAACAGGCTTTATGGACCTATGGAAGAAGTCAATATGTTAAAACTTGAAATACCTTTGCATATATGGCAAAGCCAAATCGGTTTTATGCTTATTAAATGTCTACCTCCCATGAATAAATAAATGAACTTTAAAAACAACTGAGCTGCTCAATGGCCAATTGTTTCTATTGTTCCGAAGGCAGCTATAGCATATAGTAGCCCGATTTGGATGTGTCAGAAACGGCCAATGTTGGCAATAAAAGGCAATTTCTTAGAAATTAATGAAATATCTTTCAAATGTTTAAATTATATTACTTTTTCCCAATCGTTTCTATGGCAGCTAGTTTACCGATACTACTCGTTCCGCCTTATATACAGAAAGAAGGGTGGTACAAAGTTTCAGCCCGATAGCTTTAAAACTTAGAGACTAGTTTACATAACAACCGACAGACGGACATGGCTATATTGACTCGGCTGGTGATGCTGATCAAGAATATATATACTTAATAGGGTCGAGACATCTGCGACCCTTTTACTGCGTTAGAAACATCTGGGCAAATATATAATACAAGGGTATAAAAACACTGATATCGTATCCAAAATCCATTGCATCGAAATCCCAATATGCCCGACTTACCATCTTCGATGTAGGCGTAGCGGCGTCCCCGTGTGCGGGTGCGATCATCGGATCCGGCATCCTCCTCTTCGTTTGAGGACGAAGGCTTTCTCTTCTTGGTCCTGGGTGCGCTCTTACCTTTGCCCGCCTGCACGGCAGTTCCACTAGGGATGAGAGGCTGCGAACGGGGCTGCTTACCAGAGCCTTTTCCCGACAAGGAAGCACCTCCATCATCTCCCTCTTCTTCGTCCTCTGGCTCACTTTCGCTGATATCGTCGTCGGAGTATTCCGGGCGCTTGGCCTTCCTCGTAGGGTGGCTGTCGGGCTTCTGCAGCTTGGGTGATACCCTCGCAATGCCAACTGCAGAACCTGATTTCTTGCCCAATTTTACCGTTTTTTTCTTAGAGGAAGGGCACCAAGCACCATCTTCGCTGTCGGAAGTGGTGTCGTCGCACAAATCAGCGCTATCCATGTTCTCTGACAATTCCGACCCATTCTCATCCTCATCGTCCAATTCCGTCTCCGTGAAATCCGAATCTTCCTTCTTTTTTGCCTTCGATTTTCGTGGTTGCGGCTCCTCACTTTCGTCGCTCTCTTCTACCACAAACTTCCGGTCATTGAGTCTTTCACGCGCCGCTCTACTGGCAGCCTTCCTTAGCATCTTACCTCGTCCAGGACGTCTGTAAAACTCCAAACTGGAATCAGACTCCCCAGATCCGGACTGCGAGCTGTCCTCATCCGAATAGCTGGAGGTCTTAAAGTCCTCGTCGCTGCCATGATCCTCCTCGCTACTCACATCCAAAGTTGTGAGTTTGCGTGATTTTTTTTTGGCTGACGGATGCATGAATTTATTACCGGGCTTTAGGGGTACATCGTTCTCAGATGAGGAGAAGCTGCTGTCGCCACATTCGTTGTTATTATGCTTTTTTTCTTGATTGCCTTCCTTTTCGCCTTTACTTTTCTCCGGCATTTCGGACCGACTCTCCTTCTCCTTATCCGCCTCAATGATAGTGGCGATGTCCTTGCCACGGCCCAGATTTCCTGCTCCAGCGACCTCATCCATTTCCTTCTTTAGTGCCGAGTTTATTAATTCATCGTACTCATTAAGCCTATAGCTCACGTTAATCTGGCGCCGTTTGCGTAGCTTGTATATGGGCTCATCGTCAGAGTCCAAGAAGCTGCTCCTGTTTTCGCTACTCAAACTTGAGCCTGATTCAGAGCCGGATTCGGGCCCCGAGCCACTACCTATAGATTTCCCGTTGCTGGAGTCAGACTTGTTGCCGCGCCTGCGTCTGGTTCCGCGCGTGGCCGCCCGGCGATTGCTGCGTCCATCTCCGCGACGTCTTTTCACCTTGTCCACCTTGGAGACCTTTTTATACTCCCCCTCTTCATCGTCCTCCTTGAAGGCACTGCCCTCAAACTCCTTCGTGGCAGCCTCACGCTCCTGGCGCTCGCGTTCGGCCTGCTCCTCGGCTAGACGTTCCTGCTGCTTTTTGGCGACCAAGGCATCGAATTGAAGCAACTGCTGCTGCAGAGCAACAATGAGCTGCTCCTGCTGGCAGGGCGGACAGTGCCAATCACCCTCGGGGATGTTGAATAACACCGGCGAGAGGCAGGAGCAATGGTAGCCCTTGTTGCAAGCCGGCGTGTCACAGAGGAGTATCCATTCGGGATGGTCCGACTTGCCGCATTTTTGACAGGCTTCCTCTTCGTTATCTTCTTGGTCATCAGCATTCTCCTTGCGCACAGTGCGCGCCCGTTTCGTAGGTACCACCTGCGAGTCATCTTCCATCTCGGATTCCGGCGAGAACTCATGGTCGGATTGAAAGAGGGGCGAGCCAGGGTCCGTCTCGTAGTGCGGAGGCTCCTCCTCCTCCTCCTCGCTCTCGGGCTGCTCCTCGGAGTCTGATGACCAGCCATCCTTTCCCGGACACTTCCTTTTTTTTTTACGATGAGCCTCTTCAGCCTCGCTAGCCTCCGACTCGGATTCTTCCCCCGAAGGTTCCAGCACTGTGGGATCCGCCTCCTTCTCAGCCTTTTTTTTCTTTTTGAGCTCCTGCTTCATGGAGCGGAGGGCTACCTCTTCCAACTTACGCCGCTCCGCCTCCTCTTTGATTTTTTGCTGTGCAATGCGACGGGACTGACGAACGGGCGTCTCGGAATCGTTGGCCTCGATGATGTTGGTGGTGTCCACTTCACGCTTTTTGCGCGGCCCTCGACCTCGACCTACTTTAGGCACTTCCTTGTAATCCACCTTGATGGGATCAACCTTTGCTGTATCCTGTTCCATTGGTTGCTTTAAAATAGGTTTATTTTCTGCAGATCCTTTGTTGATTTCCGCCTTAGTTTTGCATAGAATTTTAAGGACTTCCTTTTCTTCATGATCTTCCTCGGATTCTTCTTCATGGGTTCGTGGTTTTTTAATGGGTTCTTTATTTGCACTTTCTTTTTTTATGTCCGCCATAGTCTTATATGCAATTTTAAGGGTTTCCTCTTCGTTATTATCTTCTTCAGGATATTGTTCGGATTCTTGCTCTATGTTAGTTTCGAGTTTCTCCCTGAAACCACATCGCGTTCTTTTAGATTGGGGCAGCTCAGAATGACCAACAACAGCTCCTCCACGGCGACCAGACCGACGGCCGGATCCCGAGGGAGAGGATGTCTTTAATTCAATAGGCATTGAATCCCCAGCAGGCAGCGCTAACGGATCGACCTCCTTTTCGATACAGTGTTTGTCGTCTGGCTTCGGTTTTTCGATAACGACCAAGGGAGACGCTTGTCTGAGCAAGGGCTCATTTGAGACGGGCTCTTTTTCATTTTCGCTGCTGCGACGCTTAAGATAAATGTCTTCTGAAAGATCGCGGACAAAAGAGGTATATTCAATCGATGGCGTAATGGCCCCGCTGTTCGTACGCTTTCGGGGGACGGGCGCTTCCTCGCTCTCCTGTCTCAACTGTAGAAGAAGATTCTTCTTAAGCGGCTTTGTCACCGGGCACATCATTGGTGGACTAAAAGTATAGGTGACGTCTCTGGATGTAAGTGCAAGATTCTTTTCCCCCGCTTCGATTTCAAGGTGTTCCTTTTCCGGGTTCTCATTCAGTTTCTTTTCTAATATTTCAGACAGAACGAGTTTCTGCTTAGGGGAAGGAGCTTTTTCCAGAAATCTGTTGGGAGCAATTATTTTACGCCGACTGCGCGGATCCTCTTCACCACTGGATGACGTAGTTTCCTCAATGTTAGTTTTTTGAGCTTCAACCTTGCGTCTGGCTTCCACATTAGTAATCTTTGCGCGCATCTTAACACGCTTGCCACCCACATCCAGGTCGTCCACGGCAGCATTGTTTTCCTGCGACTGATGATGCTCCTCCTCCTGCACATCGCTATTCCTGAGAGCGGGTTGGGAATCGTTAAGACGTCGCTTGCGATTGAGTTGCGTTGTTAACAAATGGCAACCGATGCTGCCTGTTGAAAGTAGAATAGACCTTGGTGCTGAGCTCGTCTCCCCTAATGGAGTTGGGACATCTTTTGGATTTGACTTAATTTTAATCTCTTGCGACTTACCTCTTTCATTGGAAATTAGACTCTTGGAAGAGCTGGGCATATCATCGTAAACTATTTTTTTTTCAATGCCCTGGGAGTGATTTTCACTATGAATTGTATCATAACCTACAAAGAGGTAAGCCTGATCTGTAATCAAATCTGAGGGTTTATTGTCCTTTGCAAATCGATCTTGACCAGCGGTTTCTTGAATTGCTTTAAGACTATCCATAAAGTTTTTTTTTTTGCTTATTGACGTGTCGCTTTTACTTAATATATTTAATGTTTTGGAAGCGCTGCTTATAGTATCAGGGGCTTTAGCAGTATCATTTGGAATTTGTTTGACTGCTTCTGCGTTAACGAAAACATTTTCAAAGCAAGTATTCACCATTTCAGTCTGACTTGTCGCTTTCACTTGCTCAAATATCTGAGGCTTATTCTCGCCAAGTTGTTTATAATCTTTCTTAACAGGCCTATTTTCCTTAGCCGGTGCTCCTGGAGCTGTTTCTTCTTTCTCATTAAAAACTTTGCAGCTTTTCTGGGGGACTTCACTACCTGTTTTTCCATCTTTGTTCGTGATTGTGCATTTATTTACTGATTCGATGACTTCAGAAACATTCTTATTAACTTCTTCACTTTTTTGCGATTTATTTGAAGTCTTCGCGATCCCGCCATTGCGGGGCGGACTCTCTCCCATATAATTAGCATTCTTCCCATTGCTTTTCTCTTTGGTCAGGCTATCAAAAATGCTACGCTTCGCTTCCGTCTTTGGTGTTTGCTTTATAGGACTTAACTTCAGGCAACCCGGTTCTCCGAAAAAAAACTTAGCCTTTGGCTCCGATTGTTTTTTTTTCACATCCTCCGCGGCGACTTCGTTTTTAGTATTTCCCACGAGACTGTCGACACCATATCCTTGGCCCAACACAAGCAGCACCGGATCCTCGACGACCTCACTGAATTCCATCTCAATCTCAGTATTATAGGAATTAAGAGAATCACATGTTTCCATTTGGGGTAGTGCTTCACAATCGCGTCCAGATCCCCGACCACGCACTATAATTTTAGGATTCTCGAAGGCTTCACCCACTTCTTCATCCTCATCGTCGTCCTCCTCAATGTCCGCAGCTGCACTGTCGATGTCGTCATCTTCCTCCTCTTCGCAATCATCCAGTTCCGAATCCATGTCCTCTTCCTCATCCTCTTCTTCAGACTCAGCATCGTTTCTATTCTTGGCGCTTTCATATCGACTTGGCTTCTTGATTCGCGTGGTGTCTAACAGAGTTGGCCGATGCTTCTTCTGTTGCTCTTCTGGAAAGGATTTGGGGCTGCTATCTAAGTCGTCGACGGAACGCTTCTTGGCTTGACCAGGCCATAAATTGCCCCCCAGCTTGGCCTGGCTGATGAGGAGTGGCTAAAAGGGAGTAATCTATGTCTTTACAAGACATTTACAGATTTTGTGATACTCACCTTAACACGTCTAGACTTCAGCTCCTCTTGCTCGGGAGAGACCACTTTTATTTTCAGATTGGGTATTACTATAGCGCAGTCTTTCGCCTCCCCCCGCTCTTTATCCTCTCCATAATTATCTTCCCTTTCCAATGACGGCGGTTGCTTAGCGGGACAACTGTTGGTGCTGCTGGTGTCCTCATCGGCCTCGCCAATATCCTTCGATGGCAGTACAACTTCGTTGCCACGCAGTCTGGCGATGAGATTAACAAACTCGTCCCGGTTCGTAGCCACTACTTGCCAAATCTCCTCGTCAGGGTGCTCCTGGTAAATGCGCAAATTGCAGTCGGCGTCCTGCGTCACCCAGTAGGCGTGCCCCAAGCGATCCCTCCCAATGGGTTCAGAGCGCAGGGTATTGGCGTTCAAGTTAAGGATATAAGACCGGAATTTTACATTACGTTCGAATTGACCCTCGAGAAGTTCCTGGTGATGCAAAATATAAGTTTAGTTCAAGAATTCGATCGATTGGTTTTGATTCTTACACGGAGAATTCGCAGCTTGACCTTTAGGCTTGAGTTCTTATAGCCAAACCGCTCTATCTCCCAGGCATCCTGGATGGAGTAACCAAAACAGAACTTGCTTAGGGCTGACTCCCAACTTTTCTCGTGAACCGTTTTGCGGGTTTTCCGCAGCAACTTTATATGAATGTCCCTCAATTCGGAAACTAAAATGGAATTATTTTTAAATAAATATTGGATATTTACAAGAATATATTTTCTTTTCTTCTGTTTTAATATTTTTTATATTCGATAAAAATTTTCATTTTGTTTTGCCGATTTGGTAAATTTATTTATAAAAAATTTTAAATGACATTGATTGAACATAACAGTTTTTTGCAAGTTTTGCGTGAAAAATATAAACATTTTCTCTATCGCACTACCAGTAGCAAAATCAACGGTGTTTGGATCTGTGAAACCAAAAAATAGATTTTGTATAACCACTTTTTCGCAAATCAATGATTTCAATTTGTGTTTACTAAAGTTTCGTCCCCCGCTCTTTTAAGTATATTTTCGCTCTCATTCAACCTCACCTTCTTCATTTTTGGACAACCACTCTTGCAAATGCTTGAAATTCATCAAATTCAGTCCCAACTGTTTTGAAAATTTTTGCAAAAATGCACAAATCACAGCAAAATTCGGATCGTTGGCGCAAATGTGGAGTGTGGAGCTCAGAACGTCTTTATCCTTGCCCTCCTCAGGAATTGCTTCTGTTTGAATTGGAATCAGAATTGTGGGCGCCTCTGAAGCCGCCATTTTTCGTGCGTCCCAAGGAAAGGGAAAAAATTATCGTAGCGTTCGAAAAAATGGTATACTAATGTGAAAATCTACACAACGAAAACCCGCGGCATTTGTCTGAACCTCAAGCTCTCTGGTGGCACTGCACTTTTGGACGTCCGATGCGCATAATTATTGGAGACTGGCTAGTGGTTTTACATGTAAAAATCGTCGTTTAAAAACTAAAGAAAAGGCTTTATTTTCTATTGACTTTCAGTGTGACTGTACTCGAATTAACTAAATACACAGCACCACTCCTTTTGGTGTGGGTTAGCAGTTCAAAATAAAATATGAACTAGTTCTTTTTGTGATAGAAGCGGTTTTAGATTTCCTTAATTCTTATATTTATCAGTTGACGCAGGGACTTACCACCAGAGAACAAAATGTTTATTGGTAAGCCTCTTAAGTAATAGTTTACACCTACTCTAAAAATACTGAAGTTTTCTTCTTGCTCCGTTAGGGCTTAGAGGATAACTGCCGTAGGATTGGTTTGACTATAATAACAGTTATAATTACAACCATTCTGGTTTTGAAATCAAGACTGTTATGTTCCGAGTTTCCGGCAAACGATGTTTTGTCATATAAGCTATTTCTTGGGAATATATAGTATAGAAAAAATATAACTGACTTATTTTAAGTGTAAGGATGTGGTATATCAGTGAAAGGGGCATGGAGCACTGTGAACGATGATGAAATTTAAAAATAACAAAACACACAAAAATATATTTTTTTTAAGTTTATTATAATTTATTCTTTAAAATTATATTATATTAAATTATTTTATTTAATTAATTACTTCAATAACACTAAAAAACAACATCGTTCCTTAATGCTATAGCTTGACAATATTTAGACCCTGCACCCAAAGGGTAATGGATATATTACGTTTGTGCAAATGTACGTTATAGGCAGAAGGTGGCGTGAAGACCCTACAAAGTGTATATATTCTTGATCAGCATGAAGAGCTGAGTCGATATAGCCATGTCCGTCTTTCTGTCCGGATGAACGCACAGCTAGAGGAACCGTATTACCAGTGTAATAATACTGGCGCATATGAAGTTTTTTCGGTGCCACGCCCACTGCCCGCGCAATTGGTATTTTTATGTTTTCACTGTAGTGCGCTGCACAATTTTCAAGCTAGAGACTTCGAACATTTTTTTACGCAATTGGACCATACATTTCTACCGATCCTGATAATTTCATCAAGTTTGGTTAAAAAGATAGCGCACAAAAAATATGCAAAGTTTACAGCCGCTAACAATAAGCAATTTGTTATTATTAAAAAAAAGTTAATATGCAAAAACCTTGGTTATTTAATAATACTTCAATTATAATATTCAAAATATTATAAAAATATAACATAAGTTGTGTTTTCAAACATTTTCTTCAAGCAACTTAAAATAAGGCACATTTTTCTTGGTTAATAGGTTAGACGCACTTTAGATTTCTTTGTCTTGCGTAAACAAGGTCAATTTTTTGTATTAAAATATTAAAAATAAACAAATACATTGTTTTAGAGCGATATTTAAAGAAAAAATGGGAAAAGCTGGTGTTATGAGCTTATTAGAACGTCAAAAAGTATACTTTTTTCACTTGCAAGGACTGTCCAATCGAAACATTGTCAAAAAGATAAATTGCAGCTCCAGAACTGTTGATAGATATTTAAAAGATCCAGAGGAATATGGAAAAAACTTCAAAGGAAAAAAAAGTGCACTATCTGAACAAGCAGTACGCAAAACTGTTAGAATTGCATTAAATTCGACTAAGTCCACAGCTAAGATTAATGAATTAGCCGGAGTAAAAGCAAGCCTTTCAACTGTTCAGCGTAAAATCAGAAATGCAGAACACCTATAGCGTCTAAAAATCCAAAAAAAACCTCCTTTGAATGCAATACGCAAAGAAAAACGGCTTATATTCGCGAAAGAATACATGACGTGGAATGTTCAATCTGACACTCGGCTTAATGATTGGCGTTCTGTTGTTTTTACTGATGAAAAACGTTTTAACTTAGATGGCCCCGATGGCTTTCAATATTATTATCACGATTTGCGAAAAGATGAGCTATATTAAGTCGCCACCACAGCCGAGAAGGTGGAGTAATGGTGTGGGGTGCCATCACGTTTTATGGAACAATTGACTTGATTTGTATCGATCAGAAGATGAAGAGCGATCGCTTCAAAACATTGTTGGAGTTCGTATTTCCAAAATTAATTGATCTCTTTGGACCAATTCCTTGGATTTTTCAACAAGACAAAAATCCTATTCATAACGCTCGGGTAGTAAAGTCGTTTATTTCGAGTCAAAACGTTAATATGATGACCTGGCCACTATATTCTCCAGATCTTAACGTAAATGAAAATGTTTGGGGCTGGCTAACGCGGAAGGATTACGAAGGAGGAAAGCAATATGAAGAAAAGGAAACATTAACTGCAGCTATTAAACGTGATTGGAGCAAGATTTCGTTGAAATACATAGATTTCCTGTATTATTATATGAGGGACCGGATATATGAAGTTATTACTAACAAGGGAGGCAGTACTCATTACTGAAATGTTTTTTTAGACCCTGTACCCAAAGGGTAAAGAGTATATTAAGTTTGTGCAAATGTATGTAACAGGCAGAAGGAGGCGTGGCAGACCCCACAAAGTATATATATTCTTGATCAGCATGACGAGCTGAGTTGATATAGCCATGTCCGTCTGTCCGTCTGTCCGTCCGGATGAACACACGGATCTCAGCAACTGTACGAGCTAGAGGAACCGTATTACCAGTGTAGATTCTTCTAATACTGAGTGAATTAGAGTTTATTTTTTTAAGCCGGTGCCACGCCCACCGCCCCTGCAATTAGTATATGAATCTTTGCACTGCCCTGCACTGCACAATTTTCAAGCTAAAATTTTTTTAAAAATACCCATGCAATTGGAGCATAGATTTCTACCGATCCTGAAAATTTCATCAAGATTGGTTAATTAGAAAGCGCACAATAAATACCTAAAGTTTACAGGCGCTAAACACAAAAAATCTGTTTATTTGCGCAAACAAACGCTAAATCGCTTGCGTTCGGTGGTTGATTTTTCTCGGAAGTGCCGCTGCCGCTGCGCTGCCACTACCTTCGTATACATACATAGGAATGTGTATGTATGTATGTATGAATGTGCGTCTTCAATATATTTATACTGTATTAGCTGCCGGTTCAAAAAGTTTGGGTTTGTCGAATGGTTACTACGTTCGGCTTAAAACGCGAAGATCTTGGGTTCGAATCCCAGACCGGACTCGGTGGAATATACATATATTTTTTTTTGGTTTTTTTTTATTTTGCCTAAAACCAAATTTGTACAGGGTCTGTAACAGTCGGGAAACTCGACTGTAACGTTCTTACTTGTTTTTATTTCTAATAAATCAAATATTAACACCAACTACAAATTTAAGTTAAAAATAAGTTACTTTTTATACCCTTGCATAATTTTGACCAGAAGTTTGTAACGCAGTGATGGAGACGTGTCCGACCCTATAAAGTATATATATTCTTGATCAGCATCACTAGCCGAGTCGATCTAGCCATGTCCAACTGTCTGTCTGTCTGTCCGTCTGTCTGTCCGTCTGTCTGTCCGTCTGTCGGTTGCTATGTAAACTAGTCCCTCAGTTTTAAAGCTATTGGTCTAAAACTTTGCACCGACCCTTTAATCTGTTGCAGGTAGTATATAAGCCGGAACGGCCGGAATCGGAACACTACATCACGTAGCTGCCATAGGAACGATTAGGAAAAAGTGCCAAAATTTCGCAATTTTTCAAGATAATTTATTTATTTCTTAGAAAACGCCTAATAGTGACTATTTTGACATATCCTGAAAGTTTCATTAAAATCAAACCACTATATCCTATAGCTGCCATAGGAACGATGTGAGAAAATGGGTCATTGAGCATAACTCTGCTGTTTTTCAAGACAATTAATTCATTCTTGAGAATTCATAGACATTAAATTCCTTTTAGAAAATCAAAAACTAAAAGTCGAAACACTATATCCTTTAGCTGTCATACAAACGATCGAACAGTTTTAAGGCAACTGGTCTGCAAGGGTATTCTAAGCTTCGGGTACCGAAGCTAGCCTTCCTTTCTTGTTTTTAAATAAATATTATGTCCAAGTGCGTCTAACCTATTGACCAAGAAAAATGTGCCTTATTTTAAGTTGCTTGAAGAAAATGTTTGAAAACACAACTTATGTTATATTTTTATAATATTTTGAATATTATAATTGAAGTATTATTAAATAACCAAGGTTTTTGCATATTAACTTTTTTTCAATAATCATTAAAATAAAAAATATATAACAAATTTGTGTGGAAAACTGAGTGCGTCTAACCCAAGACCAGCAGTGTATAACAGTCGGGAAACTCGACTGTAACGTTCTAACTTGTTTTTGTTAGCTTATCTTTAGCTAACTCAAACAAACTGGATGCTCCACCCACTCGAGAGCATGCATGCGGAGTTAAGCCATGCACATCAAAGGAGTTTATAAATTGAATAGGATAGTTAGTGGCTTCATCATCATTTCTTACACAGTCAATAGATTTGAATGAGTGCAGTGTACCAATGATCTCATTCAGAATTATTAAGTTAGAGTGATTGTCATCTTTAATTTTAGCCGCCAAATTTTCTCGCTTACTGACCATTCAGTATTTTTGTGGTTAGTAACGATGTTGATCTTGTGTTTGTTGGAAATAGCCAGACAGTAAAATCAATGGGCTCCCAAGATTTTGTATCTTGAATCATTGCGTAAATCTTTTAATGTTTATTTAAGGAAGTGCTTCCAATGCAACATTCCACCACCTTACAGTACGGATAAACAATTGACGTACCTCCAATTTGTACAGATCTATCAGTACTGTATATAATTTCCGGGTCGTATCGGAATGCAACATTCCACCACCTTACAGTACGGATAATAAAATTGACATACCTCCAATTTGAACAGATCTATCAGTACTGTATACAATTTTCGGGTCGTATCTAAAATTCTCTCTTCGCATTTTGTCAGATGGAGATGAACGAGAAAAGCTTTATGGTTTTCACGTATTCGAGACGGCTGTTGTATCGATTACGGATGATGCCGAATTCAAAAAAAAAATCCGAGTCTTGGGTTCGAATCATAGACACCCGTGTTATAAGCCAGACATCCAAACTTCCATATACATTTCGAATCAAGTAGCTAAGACAGAATAAATAATAATAAATATATATAAGGCGCACATTCATATGAGTATAAAGGTAGTGCGTTCTCAAAGCCGACTTTCCATTTATTTGAGCAAATAAATATATAGCTTGTTGTTCGCGCTGCAAACTTTGCATATTTTTTGTGAGCAAACTTGATGAAATTTTCCAGATAGATTTATGCTCCAGTTACGTGTAGAAATGCAGAAGACTCTAAATTGAAAAATGTGCAGAGCAGTGCAGTGCATGTATAAAAATACAAATTGAAGGGAAGGTAGGCATGGCATCGTCAAAAAAAATTAACTTGATCTGCGTCAATATTAGAAGATTCTGCAATGATAATATGGTTACTCTAGGTCTAACAGTATCTGATATCCGTTTGTACATCCGGACACGCGGTCATGGCTATATCGACTTAACTTGTTATACAGCCACGCCACCTTCTGCCTGCTACATACATATTCACAACCTTAATATACCTTATTAATTACCCAAAGGGATAAGGGTCTAAAATCAAGAAAGGAAGGATAGCTTCGGGGCCGAAGCTTAGAATACCCAGCAGACTATTTGCCTTGAGTATGGCAGCTAAGGGATATAGTTTTCCGATTTTTACTTTTTCATTTTCTCAATTGGCTTTAATGTAAATGAAGTAAATTGTCCAAGAATGAATTATCTACATTAATAAACACCAGAGTTACTATGGTATGGTCAATACAGCAATAGTCAATATATAGCTATAGCATATAGTGGTCCGATTTTAATAAGATTTCCAAGATAGATTAACATAGTTATTTTAAAATCATTTACAAAGAATCAATCAACTATCTTTAAAAATTACGAATTTACGAATGGATTTATCTATTATGTATAATCGTAATACTCAGTCCACCATTCTTAAGTCTTAGAAGTGAATTTGAGGTGATATTCCGTGGTTTGGTAGAGCACGCGCGTTTTGTCTGATGGACGACGAACATATTGTCTGAAGCCGGATAAAGCAAAAAGAAAAATTTAGCTTCCATCAAAACATATTTTGTTGCGCCTTAAATAGCGGTCCAAACTCTTTTCGTGCACGCTAGTGCCGTGACCAAGAGATGGATTTTTTTGTACATCTAGAGTTCAGATCGTTTTACATTCATCGCTTGCGAATTGTCACAAAACTAACTCCCAAGTTAAATTCGTTTTAATTTATTTTTGAAGACTCTGAGAGATGAGTCCCGCTGTAAAGCATTATGAATCATTTTAGCTAAGCTTCCTACTAAATTTTGTTATTAGACCCTGTACCCAAAGGGTAAAGGGTATATTAAGTTTGTGCAAATGTATGTAACAGGCAGAAGGAGGCGTGGCAGACCCCACAAAGTATATATATTCTTGATCAGCATGACGAGCAGAGTTGATATAGCCATGTCCGTCTGTCCGTCTGTCCGTCCGGATGAACACACGGATCTCAGCAACTGTAAGAGCTAGAGGAACCGTATTACCAGTGTAGATTCTTCTAATACTGAGTAAATTAGAGTTTATTTTTTTAAGTCGGTGCCACGCCCACCGCCTCCGCAATTTGTATTTGAATTTTTGCACTGCACAATTTTCAAGCTAAAATTTTTTTAAAAATACCCATGCAATTGGAGCATAGATTTCTACCGATCCTGAAAATTTCATCAAGATTGGTTAATTAGAAAGCGCACAATAAATACCTAAAGTTTACAGGCGCTAAACACAAAAAATCTGTTTATTTGCGCAAACAAACGCTAAATCGCTTGCGTTCGGTGGTTGATTTTCTTCGAAAGTGCCGCTGTAGCTGCGCTGCCACTACCTTCATATACATACATACGAATGTGTATATATGTATGAATGTGCGTCTTCAATATATTTATACTGTATTAGCTGTCGATTCAAAAAGTTTGGGTTTGTCGAATGGTTACGACGTTCGACTTAAAACGCGTAGATCTTGGGTTCGAATCCCAGACCGGACTCGGTGGAATATACATATATATTTTTTTGGTTTTTTTTTATTTTGCCTAAAACCAAATTTGTACAGGGTCTGTAACAGTCGGGAAACTCGACTGTAACGTTCTTACTTGTTTTTGTATAGGTTATTTCAAGATTTTTCAGCCGAACTATCAATTCTTCCTTTTTGTTAGTGCAATGCTATCCTCCACCCACTAAAGATATGGAACAAAACCACACCATACGATTTTATATCGAAATATTTAAATCAACTAATATTTATACTCACTAATAAATTCTAAGTCGTTTAAACAAATTTTTTGACTTCATAACAAGCAGTTCCATTTTTGTGAACAGCCCTTTTTTGTCACATTTTACAAAATAAGTAAAAAAAAAGAGAAAGTAATGCGATATTTTTGCGATTCCCTTCTAAGAATTGCATTCTACCAAAACATAGTCAACGAAATCCATTTTGGGCACCCGCACTACTATTTTTTTTAACACAACTGTAGGTGGATCACTCTCCAATTACACTTTCATATGTATATACGATAAAGAAAACTACTACAAAACTACGTTTTGGACTTTAGACAATCTACTTCGAAAATGTTGTGATGAATTGTGATGAAGGGCTTTGGAACACGGACGTTGTCAGAACTACCTAGGCAGGTGTATTGCCGAAATGTTGCGCTACTCGATATCTTCACGTCTTCCAATACAAAGATTGAACCCTATAAGCTGGAATATATGCTGGAGAAGGTCTACCACGAAAAGGACATCAGAGCGTGACTAGCAAAGGTAACAAAAGTATCATATTGAAATGAGAAGTAAACAATTTTATTTCCCGGCATGAGCGGAACTGATTACCCTTTCATCTGTTGCTCGAGACCCTACAAGTGGCTCCGAAAAACATCACAATCATTTCCGTCATTTCGTTAAGGCCCGGCCTGGAGTCACTCGAAAGCCCTTGGATAATTGTTTTGCTTTTCCATATGGTCAGCAGGCTGGGAACGGACAGCTGGTCGAATCAGCTGATCAACAAAAAGCATATCGGATCTATAATTGTTTATCAAATCCGAATAATTTCATTACTTACCGTTACCCCCTTTATTGGTATTTTTATACCAAATCAGTTCGATTCTCGATAACTGGTTCCGAATGCTTTGTGTGTATGGCTGTGTTGGAAGAGTTTGATTAATAGAACGAGAAAACAAAAACAGTGTCAGAAAAACAAACAAAGGCACAAACAACATCTTAAGCAAAAAAAATTATAATAATTTGATAAATTAGATATATCGAAAAATTCGCCTTGCACACTAATCGATTCCGAAAAGGTATTTATTTGGATAAACAGAGACATACAGGAATATATTTAAAACTACCAAAGCCAGTGAAGTGCACAGATACTCATATTTAAAATTCCAACAGGAAAACCTAGAAACAATGGCCACATATCAAATTAACTTTAACCAGGACTTTACGTAAGTAGCATCAAATGTCAAGCCCCTGCATGTTATTAAGACAAAAATCTAAAAACAAAACTAATAAGTAAACAAGGCGAAAACAGCTGCTATTGGGGAAACAATGGAAAGCGGATGGTGGTGGAATAGCTGATATTTACATTTCAGTTAGTGGGTGAGTGTGGTTTAGCGACATTAATTTATCTGTATATAGTTTGAAGAACTGTTTTTTTTTTGTGTGTTCGAGTAGGTTTGGCATGGAAAGACATATATTATGAAAGAGTGTGGGGAAGAAAACAAGAATTACATAGGATAACAAGAAATCAACAGGATATCATAACCAGCTAAAATGAGTAATCAAGAGAGTTTTCAAACTGTGAACAAATATATCAGGCCAGGAATAATTTATTTATTTACATAAATATGTGTTACGTATATATAATGCGAAACAGCTGATGACTGGGGTTTACTAGGAGAATATTTCACATTATGTACACTGTACATACATATGTATTGGTGTTGATAAAGCCAAGCACAAATCCCAGGTTAATTAACCAGTTTCTCTTTGTTCTTTGGAAATTATTTTCGATCAGCTGATGTCATTTGGTACGATTCAGAAAATAATGTGCGAATATAAATATTCCCTTACCAGAGCTCTAAGTACCTACGTACCTACATACATATAATGTATGAATAATATAAGATAGGAGGGCTAGCATCAAGGCTTGCAATGCCCTTGCAGCCCATGTTTACAAATAGCTTTGATGGTTTGTTTGACTATAGGATATAAATATATGTAAGTTTAAATTACACTTTTTTTTAACAACTACGCGGCCTAATCGACTTTGTTTGTCCCATTGATACAAAATTAATATTATTATTTTTCTATCCACCCTACCAAATTTGTAATAACTTCCCAGAAAGTATACAAACATTGTCATTAGAATAGGTAATGAAGAGATACGCGTCATGGAGCTCTAGTGAGAACAAAGAAACCTTTGGAGGTAACGAATGAGACAGAGGCATGGAACGAAATTTATAATCCGTAATATTTAATTGGAACATGGTAAATGAAATCAAATACGCAGGCCAGCAAAATAAATTAATCAAATGGGTATCAAAATCAACAGTTCCAATAACCCGTAATTTTCATATTAACAATTTGGTTATTTACTAATAAGACAAGTGCAGTGAAGTGCAAAATTTCAAAACATGAGAATTATATTTGAAAACGTTATCGTATAACCTTGTTCTCCAATTTAGCGACGGCTACGCCGTTAGAGGTAAGCTAGTTTCGATTTCATGAACAAACAAGAAAGGAAGGCTAGCTTCGGTACCCGAAGCTTAGAAAACCCTTGCAGACCAGTTGCGTTAAACCTGTTTGATCGTTTGTATGGCAGCTATAGGATATAGTAATCCGATTTTTGGCTTATAATTTTCTAAAACGGCTTTAATGTCTACGAAAACTGTATTTCTCAAGAATGAATTAATTGTCTTGAAAAACTCCATAGTTATGCTCAATAACCCTTTTTTCCCATCTTTCCTATGGCAGCTATAGGATATAGTGGTCCGATCTTGATAAAACTTTCAGGATATGTGAAAATATTTATTAAATAGAGTTTGCTAAGAAATAAATGAAATATCTTTTAAAATGGGCACTTATGGCATTTTTTCCCAATCGTTCCTATGGCAGCTATGTGATGTAATGTTCCGATTCCGGGCACTCCGACTTAAATACTACCTGCAACAGATAAAAGGGTCGGTGCAAAGTTTCAGCCCGATAGCTTTAAAACTAAGAGACTAGTTTACATGGCAACCGACAGACGGACAGACAGACGGGCGTGGCTAGATCGACTCGGCTGGTGATGCTGATCAAGAATATATATACTTTATAGGTTCGGAGACGTCTCCTTCACTGCGTTACAAACTTCTGGTAAAAATTATAATACCCTCTGCAAGGGTATAAAAAAGCAACTATTCGCATTCCGCTCTTGTACCAAGCTTTTTAGTATATGCAAAAATCGAATGTGATGGCTTTTTGGTATTAATTCGTGATATCAAGGCCTTTAGTAAACCTACAAGACAACACTGTTTCTGACTTCTGGCAACTCTTTCAAAGATACCAAAATATGGCCGCATTATAGAAAATACCGATCCAACTACAACCGAGTTAACAACAAAGCGCTGGTATTGAAAATAAGTTTCGACGAATTCTTATGAATAAATAAATTGAGAGGCTTCGATGGAGCAGAGAGCGAATTTCTTGGCGCTGACCCTTCTGGACGCCTTGGAGGATGAGAACGAGACGGACATTATGTCGATGGTAGAGAGGAATAATATAAATGCTGGTGTCGTGCCCTGCAAAAGAGGATTGTCTCCACTGCACTATGTTTGTGGCATTCGGAATAAGGAGCTTGCCAGGAGAATTCTGGAGCGATTCCTAGAATGCCCTGACCTTGATGTAAATTCTCTTTGCGACGGAAAATCGACGGCACTGCACATTGCCAGCATCTACGGACGCGTGGAGCTAGTACGGATGCTTCTGGAGCACGGGGCTCGGGCGGACCTGCCCGACGAAGAAAACAAACTCCCCGTGCACTACGCCATTGAGGAATGCCACTTTGAGGTATTACAGCTGCTCAAAGATCATATCCACGAGAAACGCCAAAAGTTGCAGCAGCAAAAAAGTACGCTTACCCCCAATCAGCTAAAATATAACCATGACGTAGCCTCTCCCTACTATATAAACATCACCCACAGACGGCATTTCCCGCAACCGAAATTCTCAGATTCCGGGGAAATCAGAATACCCGATATCCCACCCTTGCCAGATGAGGAGTCGGTTAACCTACTCGCTCTAACAGAGCCACACCTTACGCAGCTCATTCAAAACCAAAAAAAAAGTAATGCAATCAACGCAGACCATTCAAAACGGCGTACGCTAATTGAAAGCTGGCGGGAAAAAGTGGAGCGCTCGCGCACCCGTCAATCTTTGCTCCGCCAGTACGATGAACATGTAGATGCGTTGGTGGAGGAGGCCCTAGAACAGGACGACTTTAACTATGATCGGCATTTACAGCTACATCTGCGTGGAGATGAGAAACCCAAGGACCAAATGAAGAAAGCTCCAAGCTCTGGGCGCCAGGTGTTCGAGCGGCTGGTCGAGCAAGTGTCCAAAGCGGTACTCGTGGAGCCAGAGCCTGATCATAGCTTTTTCACCGCTCAGGGCGATGAGGATGCGATGGCTGAAAACAGTCTGCACCAAGATGAGTTCTTTCTGCAGATCAAAGAAACTTATGTGCACACAGACGATGAAAACGGGTTGGTTTTTTATGAGGCCAAGTTACTGCAAAATGATGAAAAGCTAAAATCAATTAAATATAATCCCCTAGAGAAGACCGCGGATCTTAACAGCTCAGTAAGCACAAATCATACCCTGCCACTGGATTATGAAACCGATGCCTTGCGCCGGGAAATGACTCAGTTGGGTGCCCCTGTTGGTCCTATCACAAAGACCACCAAGCGACTGTACATTAAACAACTGATCAAGTACAAGAGGAACACGGAGGCGCTTTTTGCGGTCCAGAAAACCGCGCTGGAGGCTCAGATCCGTTACTCAGTAGAGCTGCATCGCACTCTCCGGTCACCGGAAGACTTCTCCAAAATCGGGGACTACCTACCCCATGAGGCGGCATCAGCGCTACATTTCGCCAAGTGCACTGTGCCAAAAAGAAATATGCGGGAGGGCCACCTCAAGCAGAGCTTCATCTATATGCTAATGGACCCGCGAATATCGCAGAATCTGCCGGGTGAAAGCCACTATCTGGACAAATTTGGGGTGTGGCAGCGGTTTCTCAAATCAATTTTCTACGTGGGAAAGGGCAAGTCCTCCCGCCCCTATGCCCATCTCTATGACGCCATGCGTCAGCATACGCGACTCAACCAGACGAGGGGCTGTGGGTTTCGGACACTTCAGCCAGAAGTTTTCTGCTTGCCACCGTCAGCTATTGGAAAGTTAAGCAATCGTAAGCTGGAGCGCATCCTGGACATCTGGCAGCATGGTAGCGGCATCGTCTGTCTGCATGTGTTCCACAACATCATGCCTATTGATGCATACACACGGGAGGCATCCATTATTGACGCTTTTGGCCTGGGACACCTGACCAACCTAAAGCGCGGCGACTATTACGGGCCCGCTCAATCCTGGACAATGAAGCATAAGAAACAGCTTGGCATCGCGTTGCTCTTTAAGGCAATGCACATTTACTTGGCAGAGGGGGAATCTCAACTCTCGCCCAGCGATCTTCTTTAAAATAAATGGATCTGGATGGAAATGCAAAAGCCACGGAATTCAATGGACTTAATCTTGATCTCAAGATTGCTTGTAAAAGATATAAAATCTATTTCCAGAAATGTTTTAATGTCCATTTGCTATTAATCTTTATTAGGTTTTGAACCTGACATTTTTAAGTTAGCATCCAAGTTTATGTTAAGTTTTATCCAATCTTTGTATGACAACTCATAGATATATGTAAATGTCCAAAATATATAATACTTTTTAGGATTATTATATATTATACCCCTGCAAAGGGCTTGTTAATTGCCCTAATGTTTGGAATCCAGTAAAGGAAAAATCTCCGACCCTTTAAAGCATTATAGCATGTCTGACCGTCGGTCAGTCTTAACTATTTGTCAGACGCTTATTATAAAACATTTTTTTCTGTGAAAATATCGGTCTCTGGTGATTTCAAAAACTAGTACCATGTGTAAAACTGAGTTTCTAAGTTTTAAAATGATATAATAATCGACTCTAAAAATTTGGTCAACACACTTTTGTTGGCCGTTGTTATACCCTTGCAGAGGGTATTATAATTTTGACCAGAAGTTTGTAACGCAGTGAAGGAGACATTTCCGACCCTATAAAGTATATATAGTCTTGATCATCACCAGCCGAGTCGATCTAGCCATGTCCGTCTGTCTGTCTGTTGCTATGCACCGACCCTTCAATCTGTTGCAGGTAGTATATAAGTCGGAACATTTACACAAACGTACGTACATCGGTATATTTATACATGCTGATGTTTGGTAAGTTTAAATTGTATTTTTATAAAAATGTACTAAATATGGTCGAAGCGCTTGGCTGGAATGCATAACTTCCCATTACTACTGGGTACCCCAATAAGCAATAAAAATAATGCCGACAGTTATAACTAATCCCATGCTGATATATGTACATGCATATGTAGGCATACTCCATTGAAAAAAAATAATATTTTCTCTTTAAAGCATGCATTTGTGATAGGTATGTTCCCGATTATGGACATTAATTATGCACCTGGAAATGAATTATCTACCCTTTAGGAAATACAAGTATTAAGCCTTTCATTAAAAAACAGCAACAACATCCTAAAAGCATACTATACCTTTAAAGCGGCTATTGGCTGCGTAGTTGTGGTGTGCATGTGCGCTTATAATTCTCAATTGGTTTTGTCACAACTGGAATGGAGTAATGGTTGACTTATAAGTGTCGGTTATCTTTGCGCAGTGGCAATACCGTAACCGATGAAGTTCTACTGAGGTGCGGTTATTGCTAGTTGAAAACTTTAACCAATACCCCGCCATGGGGACGTGAAATATCGTCCACTACGGCAATTTTTGCAAGCTCGAGAGAGCTAATTAAATTATTAATAAGCTAGTAAGAACATTGTGCTCGAGTTTCCGGACTGTTAAATACAAATTTTCGTTTAAGAGCCATAGCAAATATATCAATAATGAAAATAGAAAAAGACCAATACACTTATTTGGGCAATTAAACAGAAACTGAATATTTTTTGAGTGCTTATTAACCAAACTTGATGATATTTTCAGAATCGGTAGAAGACACACAAAACATAACATAACCAAATTACAAATTGTGGGGGTGGTGGGTGTGGCACCCAAAAAACATTCCGTAATTATTAGGAGAATCTGCACTGGTAATATGGTTTCACTAGCTCCTACAGAGTCTGAGATCCGTTTGTACATCCAGACGGACATGGCTATATCAACTCAGCTCGTCATGCTGATCAATAATATTTATACTTTGTGTGGTCTGCCACGCCTCCTTGTACCCTTTGCTTTGCCTTTGATATTACAATAATTTTTATTTTAGAAATCTTTAATGTAGAGAGCGCATTGCTCATTGCACAAGTTTGTTTTTGTGACACTAATACTTATTAGTTTATTTAATAGGTCCTTGTCCATATTGAGTCCTGCTGGTCTTCGCTTGTACTCTATTGTCAGCCAAGACAAGGTGGAGGAGATCTTCGCTAAGGATAATACAGAACAGATTCGCATCGTTGAGCGTCTTTTTAACAGCTCGTTGGTCGTACTAGTAACTGCCCAAAAGCCGAACTGCCTGAAGATGTTACACTTCAAGAAGAAGCAAGACATTTGCAACTGCTTTTACCCTTCGGAAATTCTGTGCGTGCGCATGAACCGCCAGCGTCTAATTGTTTGCCTAGTAGAGAGCATACACATTCACGATATCCGTGATATGAAGATCTTGCATTCCATTGGAAACATTGCGCCCAACGAGCAAGGACTCTGCGCCCTCTCTCTCAACTCGCACCTTGCATTTCCAATATGCCAGACCAGCGGGGAGCTGCGCATCTTTAACTCCAGCAAGCTGCGCACCGGCATGACCATCAAGGCACACGCCACGCCGCTTTCGGCCCTAACCTTTTCTCCCAGCGGCGCCCTCCTGGCCACTGCCTCCGAGCGCGGAACCGTCATCCGGGTCTTTTGCGTCAAGAATGGCCAGCGCGTCCAGGAGTTTCGACGTGGTGTAAGTTGTGTGCGCATCGCTTCACTGGTTTTTGCGGCTGGCGGCGACTTCCTTTGTGTCTCCTCCAATACGGAAACCGTGCACGTATTCAAAATCGACGCACGGGCCGTGGAGTCCGTCGAACTAAAGGCTATTGGTAAGATAACTAATAAGTAAACAATAAATACAAAATACAAATTGTGTTTAACCCCTTGACGTTTTGTCTTGTACACCGTTTGTACACCCTTAAAAGGGTGTATAACTGTCGGGCAATCTCGCCTGTACCACTTTTTATTTTATTCTAATGTGATAATCAAATTGATGTTAACCCCATATGCGTTTATTTATATTTGTGTATGCATTTAAATTATTTCGATCAGGTTTGATAGGCAAAATAACCAAAACCACAGATAGTAGCGATCCTTGTAAAATCGGTTGGCCAAGAATTTTAGGTCCAACTTTCAATTTCATGAACTAAATGTTAAAAACATCGACCCGCTCTATGTGAAAGACCTTTGATATTTGAAGCAGGGCAATTTAGCAATAATTTAGCATATTTAAAGTTTTTAAACTTCTTAAGTTATGAGTCCGAGGGGGTTTTTAACTAAAGGGTCTTTCTAATAGAGCGGGTGGATGTTAATAATATCTTTTAGTTGATAACTGCATGGATACCGAATTTTTCATTGCATCACATAACTACCATAGGATCCATTGGGATCAAGTAAAAATGGCCTTTGTCTACCTTGACAAAATCGGACCACTACATCCAATAGCTTAGCTGCTATAAAAACCGAGGAAAAAATGGGCATTGAGCACAGCTCTATGGTTTTGAAAGATAATTAATTAGTTTTTGGGAATAAGAATTAAATCCAAATAATTGTTAGCATCTACTACATATACTCTGTAAAAGGTAAATTAAACAATTTTGGGTGAGCCGCAAAAGTATATAATCGATTTAACAATAACTGAGTACTCCCTGTGTAGGCAGATTTTTCGGAGGCTTCAAACTGTAAACTCAGTGGTCATGGCTAATTGTAATGATTTTTTTTTGTCAGTCAGACTTATATGTCGAAATGCAAACTAACCCGCATCAAGCCTCTATATGCGTGACGCTAATTTTGGGGTCCTATTTGATCTCAAGCTACCATTTTTTGACTATTTTGTGCATTGTAAGTAAAACCATGGGTGTGCTGGGCCTATTTCAAAGGAAGTACATGAATTTTAAAGACTAATTTGTAACTGACTTAACATCTCGCTTGTTCGGTCAATTTTTGCATTTAGATCATGTGTTCGAAGTTCTCAGTAAAGCTTTTCACAATCACACCGCCGACATAACCTTGTTTTGAACCGTAGTATGTTCTGCACGAATTCTTTAGAGCATTTATGTTCCAACTAAAATTCAATTTCAATGCAACGTCTTATTTATCAAAGCATCAAAATTCCGAAATTTCCTTGTGCATCTATAAATATATTCCCTGTATGCTCGGTTAAAACGGTATATTAAGCCACTGCGCGCCTTGATCGGTTGGGCGGGAGGGTTGTTTACCACCACGACACTGGAGAAAAATAATATAAATATCAGTTTAAAACTTTTTAAATGCATCTATTCAACCACAGAAACCAATTCGATTAACAAAAACTTGTCTAACCCTGTATTGTATTAAAGTGCTTACCAGAAGTTTTCAATGTAGTTAAGGAAACATCTCCGACGCTATAAGGTATAAATATTCTTCATCAGTATTACCAGGCAATCTGGAAAATTTATTGATTGAAATCACATATTTATGATTACCTTGGTGGAATCTAAATCAGGATACTTATAGTATTTCGGTTAAATAAGGTTTAAAGCCGATTATAAGAAATAAAAAAAGTGATAGCTATAAATTCTTTCTTGTTATATACGCCGTTTTAATACCTTTGCAGAGGGTATTATAATTTTGACCAGAAGTTTGCAACGCAGTAAAGGAGACATCTCCGACCCCATAAAGTATATATATTCTTGATCATCGGTACACTACATCATATAGCTGCCATAGGAAGATTGGGAAAAAATGCCATAAATTTTCTAAGATAACTAATTTATTGTTAAGGAAAGTCTATTTAATGACCATTTTAACATATTCTAAAAGTATCGTCAAAATCGGACCACTACATCCTATAGCCCCTATAGGCACGATGGGAGAAAATGGGTCATTAAGCATAACTCTGGTGTTTTTCAAAACAATTAATTCATTCTTGAAATATACAGTTTTCATATACATTAAGGCCGTTTTAGAAGCCACTATAAAAACCAAAAATAGGATTACTATATCCTATATCTGCCATACAAACGATCGAACGGTTTGAAAGCAACTGGTCTGCAAGGGTATTCTAAGCCTCGGATACCAAAGCTAGCCTTCCTTTCTTGTTTTTCCCAGAAGTTTGTTACACAGAATCTGTCCGTTTGTCGGTTCCTACATAATCTAGTTTTGCAGTTTTTAGACCCTGTACCCAAAGGGTAAAGGGTATATTAAGTTTGTGCAAATGTATGTAACAGGCAGAAGGAGGCGTGGCAGACCCCACAAAGTATATATATTCTTGATCAGCATGACGACCTGAGTCGATATAGCCATGTCCGTCTGTCCGTCCGTCCGTCTGTCCGTCCGGATGAACACACGGATCTCAGCAACTGTAAGAGCTAGAGGAACTGTATTACCAGTGTAGATTCTCCTAAAACTGAGTCAATTAGAGTTTATTTTTTTAAGTCGGCGCCACGCCCACAGCCCTCGCAATTTGTATTTTAATTTTTGCACTGCCCTGCAATGCACAATTTTCAAGCAAAATTTTTTTTAAAAACGCATGCAATTGGAGCATAGATTTCTACCGATCCTGAAAATTTCATCAAGATTGGTTTATTAGAAAGCGCACAATAAATACCTAAAGCTTACAGGCGCTAAACACAAGCAATCTGTTTATTTGCTCAAACAAACGGTAAATCGCTTGCGTTCGGTGGTCGATTTTTCTGGGAAGTGCCGCTGCAGCTGCGCTGCCACTACCTTCATATACATATGTTATGTATGAATGTGTGCCTTCAATATATTTATACTGTATTAGCTGCTAATTTATAAAGTTTTGTGTGGTCGAATGGTTACGACGTTCGACTGAAAGCGCGAAGGTCTTGGGTTCGAATCCCAGACCGGACTCGGTGTGAATATATATAATTTTATTTTTTATTTTTTTTGCTTATAACCAAATTTGTACAGGGTCTGTAACGGTCGGGAAACTCGACTGTAACGTTCTTACTTGTTTTAATTTCTGTTGCAGTATATACGTCAGAATAGCTGGTTTTGGTACACTATGTGAGATAGCTGGCATTTGTGACAATTGGGAAAAAAGGCATAAATCCGCTATGCAAACCCAGTGCTCAAAGTGCAAATGTATGTAGCAAGCAAAAAGAGGCTTTTCAGATCCCAAGTAAATATATTCTTAATCAGCATGCCGAGCTAAGTCAATGGAGAGAATGTCTTTCGTCTTAATGAGAAAGGGTTTCATAAACTTTTAGAGCTAGAGGAACCATATTACCAGTGTAGGGTCTCCTAATACTGATGCAGATCAATATTAATTGTTTTTGTCGGTGCCATGTCCATTTGTTTTTAATGCCCAGATAGAGTCTTGTAATTTTACACAAGCAATTGGAGCATGCATTTCTAACGATACTTAAAATGTTATCAAGTTTGTTTTATTGGGATAGATAAAAGAATTAAAAATCTATTTCTGTTGCGGTCGAGAGAACCTGGGTTCAATGCCTCGTAGAAATTATTTTTTTGTTTTTCTTTGTTTTCGTTAGTTTTATTTTTATTAATTATGCCAATTCACTGCAAAATGGAGTTGTTCAAGTTGACAAAATTGGTCCAGAGTATTTAACAGAGGGCACCCTTAATAATTTTAAACCAGACGTATTTCTAGGATTTCCCAAGGAATAATTTTCTGTCGAAAGCTCGATTATAGCGGATCTTCAACGGGTTAAGGACGGTGTACCAGGCTGCGTGCTTAAATACTGCGCCGATATCCTGAACAAGCCTCTTCTTAAATTGTTCAGTTTGTGTGTCGAATTTTCGAAGTTTCCTCTTATTTGGAATTAACCATTTGTTATCCCAATCCATGCAATCCGTTAATAACTCTCTTCCTTTAATAAAGCTTGACAAACTGGGTTTTCCTGTAGGCTTAATACAATTTATTAGCAGTTATCTGAGTAACAGAGCTCACTATCTGGTTTCTCCGTGACACCTCGGGCGTCCCTCAAGGTAGTCACCTAGGTCATTTGCTTATTAATGACCTCATATATCTAATTCTCACGTACTTAATGTACGCGGATGATGTTAAGCTTTGTCTTTAAAATAACGATCCTTCACGTCAATCGGTATTACAGGCTTGTCACTTATAAGCATGGTGTCATGCAAACTTATTAAAACTAAACGGCTCTAAGTGCAAACTTATGACATTTCACCGTATAGATCCTGAGTTTGCTGCTTATTCTTTAGAAGGAGGCTTCCTTGAGAGAATCACGCGTGCTGATGTCATACTTAACGCCAAGTTAAAATTTATTGACCACATATCGTGCATGGTAAATAAGGCCATGGGTTGGCTATGGTTTATAAACAGGTGGTCAAAAGCATTCAATGACCCCTATGTTACGAAGACTTTATACGTTTTGCCTGTTCGGCTAATTTTTGAGTAAGGATCATGTATCTGGAGACATCAGTATGGAATTCACCAAGATCGCATTGAATCCGTGCAAAAAAGATTTTTGATTTTCGCTCTTAGAGGCCTAAACTGGGAACCAAACCAACTTATCGTACTCTAGTAGACTCATTTTACTTAACCTGCCCTCATTAGCTAGTCGTAAAACCATGCTTAGTGTACCTATTATCCTTAAACTACTTCACAATGAGGTGGATAGTTTTGTCTTATAAGAACGCATCAACTTTAATGTGCCCTGTAGGTCGAAATTTTACCTCCTACAGCTTTAAACCATAGTAGTTCAAACTATGTCCTGCACGAGCCCTTTAGAGTACTTTGCTCAGACTTCAATATTTTGTACTTCTGATTTTTCTTCAACTAACGACTTTACTCATATTGAGTCTTTAATTCTCATCTATCTAGGCCATGACAGTTCTATGTAGTTTTCCTCGCAAATCTTTTTCATATTTTCCCTGCATACTCGGTCCTATATTCGCGATCAAGCCTAACGTTTTGCGGCTGCACTCGGATTGGCGGGAGGTAGGTTGCATCACGTCCAACGGGAACCGCGCGAAAAAAATATTATTACCGATTTTGCAAGTCCTATAAAAATCTAACCTGTTTATCCTATAGCTGCCAAAGGAACGATGAGAAAAAACGGACTTTTAAGTATATCTCTTGTGTTTAACAAAATTATGAATTCAATTTTTACCAGATACATGTAACGCAGTGAAAGAATTGGTAGGCACCACCAGCCGAGTCGATCTAGCTATATCCGTCTGTCCGTTTGTCTCTTCAGTTTGCCAGTTTTAAAGCTATCGGGCTGAAGCTTTACTCAGAGGCTCCGGCGGGAAACGGAACACCCCATAGGAACGATTGGGAAAAGTAGCTTAACATAAAAAATTTTCAGGATAAAAGATTACATATTTTTAGACATAGCCTTTTATTAATTTTATTATTTGTGCCATCAATTTCTTCATAATGTAATAGTAATAGTTAAAATTATAGCGGAAGTGGCAGCCAAGTCAGACAACGCCGCTACGGAATCGTCTACGTCTCCTGTTGAAGATGCCATTACCACTGACATGCCCGCCGCCAGCTGGGGAGGCTTGTTCTCTAAAGCTGTGTCTTCGCTGCTTTCAGCTTCACAGGTTAGCGATGTGCTGGCACAGGACCGATCCTTTGCAACAGTACAGCTAGCACAAGCAGGCCTTAAGCACATCTGCGCCTTGACCCGCGTCCAAAAAGATTTGCGATTGCTTATCGCCTGCGATGACGGATTTCTCTACGTGTACGAGTTTAATACGGAGAAGGGCGGTGCGTGCAAGGTTTTAGCTGTCCACGATCTGCGTGGAGCTTTGGAAGATGTAATCGAGCTTCAGCTGTGCGAAAGCTTATTGAGTTCACAGACAAAGCCGAAAACTGTATCGAACTGTACTCAGCCGTCACTGCCCATTCTAAAGAGCTGTGCGGCCAGCGTGCTGATTGAGAATCCTGAGCCGTTGACGGACAACAGCTATGCGAGCATCCTTAGGGGTAACCAAGCAGATGCAATTTCTAGTAAGTACATTGCAAAAGTGATTCCACGCAACAGTAAACTTTTTATATGGTATATCTTCAGGTTCAGCCAAGTTTCGAAAGCTTTGTGACGCTATCGACACTCCATCGAAGCTGTACGATGAGCGCCAATTCCCACCCGTGGCAGTTGCGGCCAAGGATTGACCACGTCGTCGAAACCAAAAGATTCAGTTATTGTAGAAAAACATTAAATTTGCTAGCAACATTTCTGAACCTATAAACATTAAACCTTTTAGAAAAATCATCCCTAAAAATTAAAATAAACCTACCTTAATTATTGATAAAGACAGAAAAAAATACTCTCTCAAATAATTTCAGATTAGTTTTTAAAGCTATATGCCTACTTTAATTCTACTATTGTTGTACTTTATTTGTGACAATAATATATTTGTTTAATAGTCAAACATGTTATTATTTTTCTCTAACCGGTAGTGTTTTGTGTGCTAATCTTAACCTTTATTCTCTCCTATGCTTTTAAACTATGTATAAATAGAGCTATGCAGGACAACAATATTATTCATTCTACACGTTTTTGTTTCCGCACTAATATTTATATATGTATATGTAAGTTATTCTCGGCACAACTAAAACTGTTTTTAAGATTTGTTAAATTTGTTAAACTGTTAATCAATGCAATAGAATTATCAAAACAAAGCTATGTGGTCATTTACGAGACTGCGTATTTGTATAATTTTAAATAAATAATAATTACCTAAATAAAACCAACTTACCGTGGAATTTAATCTTCAATTTGAAGACCAAAATATATAGGAATATTCTTTGTTTGGTACTATTCATTTAATTTGGCCGCTCTCTTGGCATTCTTAAAATAGGCGGTATACGGCTTTAATAAAACGCGACATCAACCTATATGATTAAATTATAATAAAACAAAACACTTTTTTTAAGAAATCAATGGAATGATATAACGCTTCTAAGCAAACAAATACGTAAGCATTTATGAGTTTGATTCAAATATAGTTGCATACAGCAATTTTAATATTAAACATTTTTTTTTTATAAGATTTAGAGGTCGCATAGAAAGAACACGATTGTGTATGAAAACAAGTAAGAACGTTACAGTCGAGTTTCCCGACTGTTACAGACCCTGTACAAATTTGGTTAGAAGCAAAATAAATCAAAACCAAAAAAAATGTATAGATATTTACACCGAGTCCGATCTGGGATTCGAACCCAATATCTTCACGCTTTCAATCAAACGTCGTAACCATTCGACCACACAAAACTTTATAAATTAGCAGCTAATACAGTACAAACATATTAAAGGCACACATTCATATATATGTATATGAAGGCTGTGCAGCTGCAGCGGCACTTCCGAGAAAAATCAACCACCGAACGCAAGCGATTTACCGTTTGTTTGAGCAAATAAACAGATTGCATGTGTTTAGCGCCTGTAAACTTTAGGTATTTATGGTGCGCTTTCTAATTAACCAATCTTTATGAAATTGGTAGAAATCTATGCTCTTATTGCATGTGTATTTTTAAAAATATTTTAGCTTGAAAATTGTACAGTGCAAAAATTAAAATACCAATTGCGGGGGCGGTGGGCGTGGCGCCGACTAAAAAAAATAAACTCTAATTGCGTCAGTATTAGGAGAATCTACACTGGTAATACGGTTCCTCTAACTCTTACAGTTGCTGAGATCCGTGTGTTCGTCCGGACGGACGGACAGACGGACGTGGCTATATCGATTCAGCTCGTCATGCTGATCAAGAATATATATACTTTGTGGGGTCTGCCACGCCTCCTTCTGCCTGTTACATACTTAATATACCCTTTACCCTTTGGGTACAGGGTCTAAAAAGGGAAAGTCTAACTCACGTAGGCCGTGGTATTTAACTTTTTAATTTTCTAGATCGAATGAACAAGTGGCTGACCAGAAGTAATGTCGGAGTCCATATCTGAGAAATATAATCAATGTATGGCTGATAGATATATGGTATTATTTAAATAAAACCAAAAAAAAACTATGCAGTACGCTTATATGGGTGTATCATCTAATTTTTATCTAATCAACAATACTATTGCTAAATTTGCTCGTTCTTTGATTCTTTGGTGGATCCATTTTTGGATCCTGACCTTGGTGGCGGTGATGATGGCGATGGTGATGATGATGTCGATGCTGCAATTGCTCTGGCTCATGATTTAACACAGATTTAACGTCAGGGCTCAGAATTTCATCAATCTGTGTTGATTTGTCAAGTTTTCTGCCGATTTCCTGCGGTGGTGTGGTTGCTTTTTGTGATTTAAGCAAAAACATTGAAGCCATTTTCTTAAGCTTATTATGACCTAAAGCTTCCACATCGTGATTCATGGAGCTTTTCGTAGATATGACTTGTGATTTTAGGGAGTGCTTTGATGATAAACCGGATCCAGATGAACTAACCGAGCCAGAGCTGGTATGCACTGGTTTGGTTGTAAACCATACTTTAGCCGCAAAAAGCGCCTCACCTTTAAAAGCATCTTTCAGGGAGATCTACCGAAAAGAATTAATTCATAACCATTTACTTAACGGGGCTAGTAAAAACAAGTAAGAACGTTACAGTCGTGTTTCCCGACTGTTACAGACCCTGTACAAATTTGGTTAGAAGCAAAATAAATCAAAACCAAAAAAAAATGTATAGATATTTACACCGAGTCCGATATAGGATTCGAACCCAAGATCTTCGCGTTTTCAGTCGAACGTCGTAACCATTCGACCACACAAAACTTTCTAAATCAGCAGCTAATACAGTACAAACATATTAAAGGCACACATTCATATATATGTATATGAAGGCTGTGCAGCTGCAGCGGCACTTCCGAGAAAAATCAACCACCGAACGCAAGCGATTTACCGTTCGCTTGAGCAAATAAACAGGTTGCTTGTGTTTAGCGCCTGTAAACTTTAGGTATTTATTGTGCGCTTTCTAATTAACCAATCTTGATGAAATTTTCAGGATCGGTAGAAATCTATGCTCCAATTGCATGCGTATTTTTTAAAAAATTGTGCATTGCAGGGCAGTTAATAAGGTTCTTCCAGCTCTTACAGATTCTGAGATCCGTTCGTTTATCCAGACGGACGAACGGACGGACAGACGGAGAGATGGACATGGCTATATCGACTCATCAGCTCATCATGCTGATCAAGAATATATATACTTTGTGGGGTCTGCCACGCCTCCTTCTGCCTGTTACATACATTTGCACAAACTTAATATACCCTTTACCCTTTGGGTACAGGGTCTAATAAACTGGGGGAAATTATATTAATCTTCGTGGTCAGCGGTGAGTCAAAGGTCCCGATTATGGGGTGGATATTCACTAGTCTTTTGTGTTTTTATTTCGCTTATAAAGGGTCTTTCAACAAGGACGGGTCTATGCTAATAACATTGTAAACTTTGTTTATTTATTTTGCGCTTTTTAGTTAACCAAACTTAATTACATTTTCAGGATCGGTTGAAATTAATGCTCCAATTGCTTGTGCTAAAGCCCAAGACTCTAGCTTGCGCAGTGTTGTGCATATGTTAAACATAAATTGTTATGTTATTAAAATACACCCGTTCTTGTTGAAAGACCCTTTACATAGTCCACCAATGTTTGCAATAGTACTTAAATTATCAAGGTGTTCCACTTTTCGCAATTGTTCCGTGAAAATTGTCACTTAATCGGCGCTTAATCCTTATATTTGTATACCCATGCAGATGGTCATATACGACCCCATAAAGAATATATATTCTTGATCAGCATCACCAGCCTAGTCGATCTAGCCAAGTCGGTAAGTCTGTCTGTCCGTTTCCACGCAAACTAGTCTCTCAGTTTTGGAGCTATCGGGCTGTAACCCTTCTTTCTGTTGAGGGAGTAACAACCGGAATCGGAACACTACATCACATAGTTGCCTACGGAACGATTGGTAAAAATGGTCATTGATTCCATATTTAAGATAATTAATTCATTCTTAAGAAATCAATATTTAATGATTGTCTTTACCTATCCTGAAAGTTTTATAGAAATCGGACCCCTATATCTATACAAAATATCGAATGGCTTAAAGGCAACTGGTCTGCAAGGGTATTTTATGCTTCGGGCACCGAAGCTAGCCTTCCTTTCTTGTTTTTTAACAATTTAAAATTATTTGAAAGTAAATGTCAACGAAGCTACAAGGAAAACATAAAATAGTTCATAAAGTTAAATCAGTTTACATGTTTACCTTTTCTTCTATTGCTATCGACTTGACGTTCCACAGAAACTCTGTGCATCCAAGGATCATAGCTGCAAATAGTCCAAGTCCCAGTACTAGGAAGACACCTCCTACATTCTCCAAACCCAGTTCAGGCGTGTCTCCCCCGCCGTCGTCGTTCTTCTCGCAGCCGCCGCCTCCATGCATTTCCTTCCACCACTTGCGCTTCAGTTCCGCAAGCTGGCCGAGTTCACCCAGCTTTAACACAGCTCCGCTGATCTGCTTACGGTATGGCGAATCTAAAAAAATCCACACAGAAAATGCATTAAGGCAAACAAAAAATAGAAAAAATTATGTTTTAAAAATGGCTGGTGTTCGACGACCCTTGATCAACCATTTGGAAAATATGCAAATAGCTTGATATGCATCAGAAAAATTTTATATGTATACATAAATACTGGATGGTAATGGTAAATAATATAGAGGATTTTAGAAAGATCGAAAGACTGTCACTTAGAAAAGAGAAGAAACGCTGAGAAGAAATCTAATTTTAATTCCAAGATTTTAATTTTAGGAAATACTGAAAATAAACAGCCATTTATATAAATATGTATGTAATAAAGTAATTACAGCTCTTAAAGTATCCGAAATGATTGTGGTCAACACTCACTGAAGGGCATTGCGATGCCGTAGCTCTTGTAATCTAGCCAACCACCGATCTGTACCAAGTCGCACTTGCGCTCCACGTTATACTCTAGGGTGGTGGACTCCATAAGAAAGGCATAGAGATTCTTGCCCTTCTGGACTCGCTCGACGCCCTCGTCATTGGTTTTAGTAAACACAGAGGGACTGGCACTCTCCATTGCTGTCCACATCTTCTGGTATGTGCTGAAATTGGAGTCTCGAAAAAAACCCATGGTGGAACCACCGGACATGGCTCCATATTTAATTTTATTTTGGGCTGCCAGATCCTCGGCGTTGTTGATGGAGTTTGCCTGACGAGAATTGGTCAGAAAGGCAGCCAAATTAGCAGTATATGAGTTTAACATCATCAAAGCAAAGAACCACCACATTCCCGTTACCAATCTGGTTGATGCAGCTCTGCAAGTACAGATCCCCCATTAAATAAAATAACATTTTTTACAAATAACCACTCACTTTGGCAATATATCACAGCCCTGCCCCATTAATGAACCAATTGAGAGCCATGTAGTGTTCATTATTGTCCATATATTTTCTACTTCATCGGGCTCTTTGCATGGATGTGGATTCTCCCAGTCGTCGGGTGCCATCCGGGCCAGGGCAAAAAGGAGCAGCGATATAAACAGATAAGCCGATCCCATATAAATCCATACGTCCAATGAGAAAGGGGAAAGGAATGAAAAAAGATCCGTGGGCGGGGTGGGCGGTTTTGAGAACAGAATACTTATGCCTAGAGTCATGAAGGGAGGTGTAAAGTCCACGGCCTGGCGCCGAGATGACGTCATTGTCAAATCACATATCCCCAGATCTGCGTTCTAAAAGAAGACAAAAATAATAATATTAAGTTTGGGTCATTTCTAGAAATATTCCAAGAGCAAGCCTCTGCTGCAAAAATTCTCCAAAAAGATCTGAAGGTAGATCCCATCAAGGCCAGCAAAATACATACATAAATGTAACTTCCGTTGAGAGTCTTTGGTCTAACGTTCGAAAAATTTGTATAATGCTAAAATGCCGTCTAAAATTTAAAATATTTAAGATGGAAAACTTAAGCGCATGGAATTTATTTTGATTTGGTATAATTATTAACTAAGGTTTATATAAAAACTTAAAAAAAAAGTTAAGTATAGGTACAGTTAAAAAACATGGAAAAATTTGTGACTTGGGGTGCTATTATGCAAAAACTGGAAAATTTTTTTTTATTGTAGATTTTTTAATTTTCTCTTTAGACCCTGTACCCAAAGGGTAAAGGGTATATTAAGTTTGTGCAAATGTATGTAACAGGCAGAAGGAGGCGTGGCAGACCCCACAAAGTATATATATTCTTGATCAGCATGACGAGCTGAGTTGATATAGCCATGTCCGTCTGTCCGTCTGTCCGTCCGTCCGGCCGTCCGTCCGGATGAACACACGGATCTCAGCAACTGTAAGATCTAGAAGAACCGTAAGTGTAGATTCTTCTAATACTGAGTAAATTAGAGTTTATTTTTTTAAGTCGGTGCCACGCCCACCGCCCCCGCAATTTGTATTTGAATTTTTGCACTGCCCTGCACTGCACAATTTTCAAGTTCAAATTTTTTTAAAAATACACATGCAATTGGAGCATAGATTTCTACCGATCCTGATTTCATCAAGATTGGTTAATTAGAAAGCGCACAATAAATACCTAAAGTTTACAGGCGCTAAACACAAAAAATCTGTTTATTTGCGCCAACAAACGATAAATCGCTTGCGTTCGGTGGTTGATTTTTCTCGGAAGTGCCGCTGCCGCTGCGCTGCTACTACCTTCATATACATACATACGAATGTGTATGTATGTTTGTATGAATGTGCGTCTTCAATATATTTATACTGTATTAGCTGTAGGTTCAAAAAGTTTGGGTTTGTCGAATGGTTACGACGTTCGACTTAAAACGCGAAGATCGTTCAAGGGCGGACGGGTGGTTTTGTATAATTGGGTTGGCAAATAAAGTTCTAAGTCACTTAAACGGAATGTCTGATGTCTATATCAGCCAGTTGCGCCTTCGATGTTTTTAGACCCTGTACCCAAAGGGTAAAGGGTATATTAAGTTTGTGCAAATGTATGTAACAGGCAGAAGGAGGCGTGGCAGACCCCACAAAGTATATATATTCTTGATCAGCATGACGAGCTGAGTCGATATAGCCATGTCCGTCTGTCCGTCTGTCCGTCCTTCCGTCCGGATGAACACACGGATCTCAGCAACTGTAAGAGCTAGAGGAACCGTATTACCAGTGTAGAGTCTCCTAATACTGACGCAATTAGAGTTTATTTTTTTATGTCGGCGCCACGCCCACCGCCCCCGCAATTTATATTTGAATTTTTGCACTGCCCTGCACTGCACAATTTTCAAGCTAAAATTTTTTTTAAAAATACCCATGCAATTGGAGCATAGATTTCTACTGATCCTGAAAATTTTATCAAGATTGGTTAATTAGAAAGCGCACAATAAATACCTAAAGTTTACAGGCGCTAAACACAAAAAATCTGTTTATTTGCGCAAACAAACGGTAAGTCGCTTGCGTTCGGTGGTTGATTTTTCTCGGAAGTGCCGCTGCAGTTGCGCTGCCACTACCTTCATATACATATGTATGAATGTGCGTCTTCAATATATTTATACTGTATTAGCTGTAGGTTCAAAAAGTTTGGGTTTGTCGAATGGTTACGACGTTCGACTTAAAACGCGAAGATCTTGGGTTCGAATCCCAGACCGGACTCGGTGTGGATATATATAATTTTATTTTTTATTTTTTTTGCTTATAACCAAATTTGTACAGGGTCTGTAACAGTCGGGAAACTCGACTGTAACGTTTTTACTTGTTTTTTTCTAAGGTTTAGAATGTTTTTGTGGCAGCAGTTTTGATAATTTTTTTTGAGGAAATTCTAAAATTTTAGATTTTTGAGAAACTTCACAAATGATATTTATCATATCGTCAGTATCTTCTGATGTGCATACAGCACTGGGTTATAAAAGGTCTTTCAACAAAGACGGGTCGACCTTGAAATGTGACCTTGACTTCCTGCAGAAACATAAGTGTGATCTTGAGTTATGTTAAAAATGATGCAATCGCCCCTCGAGTTTGCTCTGACGCAGCTCCATGATTGATGATCTATATTGAATACACATATTTACGCCGATAGTTTCAATAAGGTTTAAGATTTAGACGAAATTATTTTATACATTAAATTTAATCAATTTAATTTAATGATTAATTGTATTTACAAATTTATTTATTTAAAATTTCAATTTTTAGTCAGAGTCGGAACCAATTATTGTCTATAAGACCCAACGTCATCTAGTCAATTATACGAATTTGTTATTTGTCATTATTATTTCGTGCACCTGTAATTGACGAGGAAAAAAGATAACGCGACTACGATTGATCAGTGCACCTGCAATGACCGTCTGTTTTCTTTTTCCTCGAGCATTAGTCACTGAGTTTTTAAGCTTTCGTGCTGTAACTTTGCACAGACACTACCTTATGTTGCACTGCGTTTTTTAGACCCTGTACCCAAAGGGTAAAGGGTATATTAAGTTTGTGCAAATGTATGTAACAGGCAGAAGGAGACGTGGCAGACCCCACAAAGTATATATATTCTTGATCAGCATGACGAGCTGAGTCGATGTAGCCATGTCCGTCTGTCCGTCTGCCCGTCCGTCCGTCCGTCCGTCCGGATGAACACACGGATCTCAGCAACTGTAAGAGCTAGAAGAACCGTATTACCAGTGTAGATTCTTCTAATACTGAGTAAATTAGAGTTTATTTTTTTAAGTCGGTGCCACGCCCACCGCCCCCACAATTTGTATTTGAATTTTTGCACTGCCCTGCACTGCACATTTTTCAAGCAAAAATTTTTTTAAAAATACACATGCAATTGGAGCATAGATTTCTACCGATCCTGAAAATTTCATTAAGATTGGTTAATTAGAAAGCGCACAATAAATACCTAAAGTTTACAGGCGATAAACACAAAAAATCTGTTTATTTGCGCAAACAAACGGTAAATCGCTTGCGTTCGGTGGTTGATTTTTATCGGATGTGCCGCTGCAGCTGCGCTGCCACTACCTTCATATACATATGTATGAATGTGTGCCTTCAATATATTTATACTGCATTAGCTGCTGATTTAAAAAGTTTGGGTTAGCCGAATGGTTGCGCCGTTTGATTGAAAGCGTGAAGATATTGGGTTCGAATCCCAGACCGGACTCTTTTTTTTTTATTTTGCCTAAGACCAAATTTTTACAGGGTCTGTAACAGTCGGGAAACTCGACTGTAACGTTCTTACTTGTTTTTATCTACCATGACCGATCCAATCAAAATCGACCACTATATCCAATAGCTGCCATAAGAATGGCATGAGGCATAGCTCAGTTGTCATACCCTTTGAGACGGTATTATTATTTTTAACAGAAGTTTGCAACGCAGTAAAGGAGATATCTCCGACCAGCCGAGTCGATCCAGCCATGTCCGTCTGCTTGTCCGTCTGTCTCTCCGTCGGTCCGTCTGACCGTGTATCTGTCTGTTTCTACGCGAAATAGTCTTTCAGTTTCAACGTTATCGGGCTGAAACCTTTTACCAACTCTTCTATCTCTTGCAGGTAGTATATAAGTCGGAACGGCCGGAATAGGAACACTGCATCCTATAGCGGCCATAGGAACGATTGGGAAAAAAAACTCTCGAATCTTATAGCTGCCATAAGAGCGATAGGAGAAAATGGGTCATTGACCATAAGTCTGGTGTTTATTAATATAATTAATTCATTCTTGAACATCTTCATAAAAATTAAAGCCAATTTAGAAAATGAAAAACCAAAAATCGGACCACCATATCCTGTACCTGTCATACAAACTATAGAATGCTTCAAAGGCAACCAGTCTTCAAGGGTATTCTAACTAACTAGCCTTCCTTTTTTGTTAAAGATAATTTATTGATTCTTTATAAATCACGATTTAATAAATATGTTAACCTATCCTAAAAGTGTTATCAATTTCGGGCTTCTATATCCTATAGCTGTCATAGAAACGATGAGGGAAAATAGGTCATTGACCATAACTATTAATATTAATATATAATATATTATTATTGATATATATATTATTAATATATAAAATTCATTTTTGGGCAATATACTTCATATATATTAAAGCCAATTTAGAAAATGAATCGGAATGAATAAATGATGTAGTTGACTGAATTTTGGTTTTTAATTTGCAAAATTGGCTTTTATGTATATGGATAATATATTGTCCAAAAATGAATTAATTATCTTGATAAGCACCAGAGTTATGGTCGAAGACCGATTTTCTCCCATCGCTCTTATGGCAGCTATAAGATTCTAGAGTTTTTTTCCCCAATCGTTCCTATGGCCGCTATAGGATGCAGTGTTCCTATTCCGGCCGTTCCGACTTATATACTACCTGCACCAGAAATAAGGGTTGGTTAAACTTTCAGCCCGATAGTTTCAAAACTTAGAGACTAGTTTGCGTAGATACAGACAGACGCACACACAGACAGACAGACGGACAGAAGCACATGGCTAGATCGACGCAGCTGGTGATGAATATGTATGATCAAGAATACATATACTTTATGGGGTTGGAGATGTCGCCTTCACTGCAAACTTCTGGTCAAAATTATAATACCCCCTGCAAGGTTATAATAATAAAAGACCTCGAATCGAAGCAGCAGATAGTCATTAGGTCAGAATTTCTTATTTTGCCTGATATATGCATATACACGGATCTAAATTAATTACTTCCCCAAAGTGTAACTTGAACTCACCCCATCAATCAGTTGTCTCACGATGCCGTCCCATGTTTGGGTCACTTTATTGAAAGCACCGTACTTTCCATCGGGCGACATACGAAATTCATACTTGAAGTTCAGCATTTTTGCTATGGTATCGATAAGGTCTATGGAATAACCCTCATAGCGGGAATTGCCTGATAGGTTTTCCCCTTCGTTTGGCTCGCGAAGCATTAGGAATGGGGCACCAAGGCGGGAGGAAACAATAAATGTTTTATTAGAAAGTTTTTGGCCCACTCTCTTCGCGCTCTCTTCATCGTCATTTAGAACATCCAAACCATTAACTGGATCCCATGTCGCCAGGTCCAAAAAACCGGAAGAATTCAATTCTATTAAGTGTAAGGTGAAGAAGCTTCTGCGACCATTTTCATTGAAGTCAATCCTTCCAGTGGACGTTTCCTCAGACCGCTAAAATTTATTAATAACATTGCGTAAATAATATAGCCTTACTTTATTTGGGGTCCGAAGATTAAAATACCAGACCAGTTGTCCTCAAACCCTTCTAAAATCCAAGATTAAATAAATTGTCTTGAAAAACACCAGAGTTATGGTCAATTTCAATTTTCAATTAGTAGTCAAATTGGTCATTAAATAATGATTTTTAAAGAATCATCAATTATCTTTAAAATTGACGCATTTATGACCTTTTTTGAAATCGTTCCTATGGCAGTTATGCGATGTAGTGTTTCGATTTTACCTGCAACAGAAATTAGAAACTAGTTTGTGTAGAAACAGTCAGGCGGATAGGCGGATGTAGGTAGTATATAAGCCGGATTAGCCAGAATCGGAACGATATAATACATAGCTGCCGTAGGAACGATAAATCATTATTTATGAACTATATTAACTGATCCTAAAAGTACCATTAAAATCGGAACAGCTATAGGATATACGAGGTCTGTTCAAAAAGTATCGCGAATTTTGTGTTTTTTCAAAAGTTATTTATTTATTTATGAATATCTATTTTGTCCCCTTTAAAATAATCCCCATTAGATATTATACACTTGTGACAACGGTTTTTCCAATCTTCGAAGCACTTCAAAAATTCATTTTTTTTAATCTTGTTCAGCTCCTCCTTCGATGCCGTCTTTATCTCGTCAAGCGTAGCGTAGCGTCGTCCTTTCATGGGCCTCTTCAGTTTAGGGAACAAGAAAAAGTCACAGGGGGCCAGATCTGGGGAATACGGTGGCTGCGGCATCATAAGTGTGTTGTTTTTGGCCAAAAAGTCGCGCACAAGCAACGATGTGTGAGCAGGTGCGTTATCGTGGTGCAAAAGCCAATTTTTGTTCTTCCACAAATCCGGTCGTTTCTGGCGGATTGCTTCGCGCAAATTGCGCATAACTTGCAATTAATATTCCTTATTGACCGTTCTTCCCTGTGGCAAGAACTCATGATGCACCACGCCCCTGCAATCGAAGAAAACTGTCAGCAAACTTTCACATTCGACCGAACTTGGCGCACTTTTTTCGGTCTTGGTTCGTGCGGCAGCTTCCATTGAGATGATTGAACTTTGGTTTCCACGTCATAACCGTAAACCCACGATTCGTCACCAGTTATGACCCTCTGGAGCAAGTTTGGGTCGTCGCGGACAGAGTTTAACATCTCATTAGCAATGTTCATGCGATACTGTTTTTGGTCGCAATTGAGCAATTTTGGTACGAATTTCGCGGCGAAAACTCGAAAAATCGAAGACGATACAAAACACGTGCAAGCAAAGCAGCTGTCAACAACTAAGTGAATATTCAAAATGGCCGAGCTTGTCGGCATAAGTGAGAGACATGTTTATCAACATAACGCCACAAAAAAATCGAAATTCGAATATACGTAAACCCCCGAAAATTCAAAATTCGCGATACTTTTTGAACAGACCTCGTAGCTGGCAAAAAAACGATGGGAGAAAATGGGCCATTGACCAAAGTTACCCTGGTATCATTCAATACAATTAGTTTAATCTTGGAGGGTATTCTAAGCTAGCCTTCCTTTCTGGTATGTATCAGTAATTCTTGAGAAATATAATTTTCATAGAAAATTAATTTAAAACTTTATATAAATTTACTCATAGCAATTACACAACTTTACTTACATACGTGACATAAGCTGAAATGGTCTTTTTAAAATTTTGTAATTCTGGATATTATTATAATGGCCGTCCGGACAATTCGGCTGTTAAATTAGATCAAGTATATATACATACATATATATTTTTTATTCTGACCGGAAATTCTTTATCATAAATTTTCACGACTACATATGTACATATGTATGTATATTTAGCGTATTAAGTCCCTTCGAAAATGATGCAACAAAAATAAGCTTATATATATAGTACTGTGGGTTGTCGATTTCTTGTGAAATCAAATAGGCATTTGTGGGCATTAAGTAATTTTTTTATTATTATATCTATTATTGCATGCAACAATAACTTACCGCTTTCATAAATTCTACAATGCGTCTTCCATAGACCCAGGGTTTCTTTCGTCGGCATTCCAATTCGGGAGCTATAAGCTCCTTTAGAATTCCTAACTCGGTGAGACCTTTCGAAAAAAGCCAAACTGCATCGTTAAGAAGTATCATCTGTGATTTTATCCGACCGGGCTCTAATTTGTAGTAGCGCCCCTCGTGCTTCTCGCGTTCCTCCCAGTCGTGCGCAACGTTTTTGATGTGAAAATCGGTAGGATCCATTAGACGCACCGTTGTTATGTTGGCATCAACACCAGCAAGGTCACCAAACTCGATCGTATGGGTATCGAGAAGAGGGATAAAAACGCTCTAAAAATTAATTGTTATATGGTATTGAAGACTTTTTTATATCATGAGCTTTAAACCTGATATTCTCCCAACATTTTCAACTCATGAGCTTGTTGCAAAATGCCTAATAATTTCTCTTGAGAGCAGTGGAGTATCAGGCAATTGTCTGTGGATAATTTAATTTCTTTTAAGAAAGGCCTATGATCTTCATCAGGTCCAAGCTGTTTCACTGTTGTTGGATTACTGCTAGGCTCTACGATTTGCAAAATATCCTGTAGTTGCTGGAGCTCTGAGAATTTTATTAATACCATACATATGTGTTTTATTCATCGTTTACCTTTATCAGACTCGTAGGCAATGGTAAAGCTTCGCCAACCAAAGCTCTGAACAATTTCAGCATATCCCTGGGATAACAATAGGTTATCAGGGTGAACATTAAGTGTCATTGTAGAGTGTTCTCGATCTTGTATAGATTCATTGGGAATCCAGTCGTAAACAATGTGGGGTATATCTAATGTGTCGCAAATCGAAGTTATTAGATCTAACATAATTCGAAATTTAAAAATTAAAAGTTTTCAAGTTCGTACTTTATCTAAATACTTGCCTGAACTACTGCCTGTGCTGGGTCCGAAAATAGCTATGACACCTTGGGAAATCAAATTGCAAACTGTAAAAAGATTTTTGTAGTTTTATAACATGTCAGCAGTAACTTTGTTCGCTAGTTCTGTATGTCTATCTGTCTCTCTTGAAATTAATTGGTTTCTAATAAATGACTACATTGGAAAGACTTTGAGCATTACTTAGCATTTTTTAAGGATAATAAATTCATTATTGATAAATGTACTTTTCATATAGAGTAAAACCAATTTGGAACGTGTTTAAAAAAGTTTCGCTTTTACTTACCAATTTTTTCCAAAAGGAAGGTGTCATCACTATTGGCATACATCACGATTGGGACAAGCTCTATATTTCGATCTAATATGTTTGCACGATCCACCGCTGTACGAAATGCGATTTCTGACTCACCACTGTCCGATGTAAAGATGCTACCTACAGAATAATCAATAATAACACTCGATTGACAGAATTTAAGACAGTGACCTAATTTTTAATGAACTTACCCACCATAAACTGATTTCTAGATGCGTCTACAGGCAACAGAATCAGTAAAATATGCGTGAAGAATGCCGTATACATTTCGTATATTATAACCTGATAATTTCAATTCAAGAAATTAAAGTTGAATTTTTTTTCAGATTTTTATAATAATCTGTAGACGACAAAATTGTCTGTAAATTGCAACTGTGAAGAGCGGAGGTCTGCGATGCAATAAAATGAGAGCATTATTAGAGCAGAATGCTAAATTTAAAAGGTTGTGAGCGTAATTTTTGACTGAGAGAATGTTTCTTGTGTTTTCTTAACTTAGCATATTCTAAAAATGTTAAATATTTTGAGAGCTAAGAGAGCAGAAATCGATATCTCCTTCAATCGGTGTCAATAAGGTTGTCGGATATATTCAAAGTGAAGAGTTGTATTTTTTAATTCATTAAATTAAATTATACTTAAAAATTCCCAACTGAAATTATTTGTATTCTAACATAAATAAAATTAAAAGTAGTATATTATATTTATTTTCCATTTATATATTATAGTTCAATAGTTTTTAAGATTTATTATGTATTTTTTTCTATTCATTCTAGTTTATAAACCTTCGGGATACAATTTTATATTTACTTCTTCGATAGACGAAATTTTGAAATTCCCACCTTCGTTTGAATCAAACTATACCTTTTTGCGCACAACGTGATCATAGAAAACCACATATCCATACTTGGGTGAGTAGACCATCGAACGCTTGGCATTTCTCGTGTACATGTTGGTCTGACCACCTACTGAAATCATTTTATGGTCTCCCCTGTGCATAAACATTAGTCCAAAATGGTGGTCATGCATTACCAGATAGTTGTCACTCTCGGTATACTTGACCACATTGTAACGAGGGTTCGAGTAGCTTAAGTGGTGAGGCAAGGGTTTTAAGCGGGTGCGGCCAGCAAAAACTCCCCGCCAGTCGGTGTGCTTCACAGTCTCACGGAAGCAGTTACGCCAGCTCATTTCCAGGTCGATGTATCCGGAGATTTCAGAGCCGTCGATGTTGATATACGAAGTGAAGACAATTGTCTACCAAGGAAGGTTAGAAAACTTTAAAAATATTTATTAAACAAGAAAGGAAGACTAGCTTCGGTGCCCGAAGCTTAGAATACCCTTTCAGACCAGTTGCCATTAAACTGTTCGATCGATTGTATGGCAGCTATAGGATATAGTGATCCGATCTTTGGTTTTTAAATTTCTAAAAAGGCTTTAATGTCTATAAAAACTGTTTTCCTCAAGAATGAGTTAATTGTCTTGAAAAACACCAGAGTTATGCTCAATGACCCATTTCTTCACATCGTTCCTATGGCAGCTATAGGATATAGTAGTCCGATTTAGATGAAACTTTCAGGATATGTTAAAATTGCTATTAAAGAGAATTTACCAAGAAATAAATAAAATATCTTTAAAAATGGCGAAATTTTGGCATTTTTTCCCAATCGTTCCTATGGCAGCTATGTGATGTAGTGTTCCGATTCCGACTTATATACTACCAGCAACAGATTGAAGGGTTGGTGCAAAGTTTCAGCCCGATAGCTTTAAAACTGAGGGACTTTTTTTACATAGCAACCGACAGACGGACAGACTGACAGACAGACGGACAGACGGACATGGCTAGATCGACTCGGCTGGTGATGCTGGGTAGTATATATATATATATATAGTATATATATTCTTATATATATACTTTTTAGGGTCGGAAATGTCTCCTTCACTGCGTTACAAACTTCTGGTCAAAATTATAATGCCCTCTGCAAGGGTATAAAAAATATGAAAGATCGAAATGGCCGATATGCTGCGAAAATAATTAATCCCAAATCTGTTTCCGCATATAAGACAATTAAATACTCTGTACCAATTTCGTTATAAACAAAATACAGTACATATACAAGTATATTGAAGGCACACATTCATATGTATATAAAGGTAGAGCGTTCTCAGCGGCACTCTATAGAAAAGTCAACCTGAAGAACTCCATTTTGCAGTGTTTCGTAACAAATAATATAAAAATAATGTTACAAAAAAAATTATTATTAGATTAAAAAAAATTAACAAAAAAAGAAAAGTAGGCTAGCTTCGGGGCCCGAAGCTTAGAATACCCTTACAGACCAGTTGTATGCAGACCGTTCGATAGTTTGTTTGGCAATAATAGTATATTGTGTATCGATTTTTTGTTTTTTATTTTTTAAATCGGCTTTCATGGGCAAAAAAGTATATTTTTCAAGTATAAATAAATTGTCTAAAAAACACCTAAGTTATGCTCAATGACCCATTTTCTCCCATCGTTTCCATGGCAGCTATAAAATACATTGGTCCGATTTGTGTACTTGTACTACCTGCAACAGAATGATAGCTTTAAAACTGAGAGTCTAGTTTGCGTTGAAAAAAGACCTGACGGACATAAATTAATTTCGATTTTCGATCTGCTTGGGTACAAGTCTATTCTAAATCTACTTTATAAGGTGGGAAATGTTACCGTATCCCTTTCTCAATTTCGCAAACAGTTTTCTATATAAGCTTACCTTACCAGACTGGATTCTGAATTGAGACCAGTACTTCCGAACAATACACTTACCGAAAGAATCTTGTTTAAATTAAGCAACTCTCGAGACTTAAATTCCAAAAGCACTGGGTCTGTGTTCGTTGGTGACATAAAATCACTGAAGTAGCCAACATGTGCAGTTTTCGGTCTAATGGCCTCAAGGGCTATGTTGACCCGCTTTGCATACTCCTCCAAACTGTAAGGGATCTTGGTGGTGCGATAGCCCAGCTGGACAATTGTTTTGATTGTGCTTTGATTGTTTAAATACCGGTAGTCTTTTACGGTAGCGAAAGAGCTGATGTAGTCATTGTAATTGTTATATTCCAACACACTAAAGTCCACGTTCTTGCCCTGTGAACTCATTTCAGCCGAGAGATTACTGAATTACTGAAAAATATTAGTGTTCTGTGTGTTTCTCTGACAGGAAATTTGTTATATTTGCTATAATAGTCATATCTCGTTGCTGTTCTATTATGGTGTTCTATCACCGGCTCGTCAATTGTATTTTTATCATTTTACTTTTATACTAATTAAAAACAAGAAAGAACATTACATTTGATTGCCCCGACCGTTAATTTCCCTGTACAAATTTTTGTATAAGCAAAATAAATATATAATGAAAAAAGAAAACAAAATACAAAAATAATCGACTGAGTCTGGGGATCGAGCCATCGAGCCTAACCATTGCAGCACCAAATAAATTTTTAAGAAAATTGCTAATACAGTACAAATATATTGAAGACACACATTCATATGTTTATGAGGATAGTGCGTTCTCAGCGGCACTCTATAGAATAGTCAACTTGAACAACTTTATTTTGCTGTGTTTCGTAACAAATAATACAAAAATAAAATTAAAAAAAAATTTAATAAGTATAATTTAAAAAGAAATACAAAAGTAGTGTATCGCATTTGTTTGAGAAAATAATAAGATAGATGGTTTTTATCGGCTGTTAACTTTCCATATTTTTTGTACGCTTTCTAATTTACCAAACTTAATGAAATTTTCTGGATCGGTGAAAATGTTTGCTCCGATTGCGTAAAAAATTGCTGAAGTCTCTAGCTTGAAAATTGTGCAGTGCAGTGCAGTACAAACATACAAATTGCGGGGGCGTGGGCGTGGCACTGACTAAAAAAATAAGCTTCATCTGCGTAAATATTAGGAGAATCTGCACTGGTATAATAATTTTTCTAGCTCTTACAGATTCTGAGATCCTTTCGTTTATCCAGACGGACATGGCTATATCGACCCAGCTTGACATGCTGAGCAAGAATATTTTTAGGGGTCTGCCACGCCTCCTTCTACCTGTTACATACATTTGCACAAACTTAATATACCCGTTACTCTAAAAAAGGAAATGATAGCTTTGGAGCTAAAATACCCTTGCAGACCAGTCGCCTTCAAGCCGATGGATCGTTTGTTTAGCAGCTATAGGATATAGTTTAAACGGCTTTAATGTCTATAAAACCTATATTTTACAAGAATGAATTAATTATCTTGAAAAACACCAGAGCTATGCTCACTGACCCATTTTCTCACATGGTCCTTATGGTTATGATATTTAGTGCGATTTTGATAAAACTTTCAGGATAGGTTAACATATTTATTAAAGTGTGATTTACTGCGTTGCAAACTTCTGGGCAAAATTATTATGGTATTACCATCTGAATGGGTATAAAAAGTTTTACAAGAAGACAAACTCCTAACCTCAAGGTGAAGAACTTACCATTTATTTAAGCAAATAAACAGCTTCTTGTTAACGGCTGTTGACCTTGCATATTTACATATTCGGCTCTTCCTAATTAACTAAACTTGATACAATTTTCAATATCGGTAGATATTTAGCTTGAAAATTTGCGGTTAAAACATAAAAACGTAAAATTACAAATTGAGAAGTCTGTGGGCATGTCACTGACAAAAAATATACCGCATCTGCGTCATTTTTATAATAAACTGCACTTGTAATATGGTTCCTATAGCTCTTACTATTTTAAAGATCCGTTCTTTCATTTAGGCGGTCAGGGGACGGACATGGTTTAATCGTTTCAGTTCGTCATGCTCATCTATAAATGTATACTTTCTGCGGTCTGTTAAATACATTTTTACAAACCTAAACAAACCTTTTGGGTACAGGGTCGTATACGACAAAATTAACAATTTAGTTTTTAGACCCTGTACCCAAAGGGTAAAGGGTATATTAAGTTTGTGCAAATGTATGTAACAGGCAGAAGGAGGCGTGGCAGACCCCACAAAGTATATATATTCTTGATCAGCATGAAGAGCTGAGTCGATGTAGCCATGTCCGTCTGTCCGTCTGCCCGTCCGTCCGTCCGTCCGTCCGGATGAACACACGTATCTCAGCAACTGTAAGAGCTAGAGCAACCGTATTTCCAGTGTAGATTCTCCTAATACTGACGCAATTAGAGTATATTTTTTTAAGTCAGCGCCACGCCCACCGCCCCCGCAATTTGTATTTGAATTTTTGCACTGCCCTGCAATACACAATTTTTTTTTTAAATACACATGCAATTGGAGCATAGATTTCTACCGATCCTGAAAATTTCATCAAGATTGGTTAATTAGAAAGCGCACAATAAATACCTAAAGCTTACAGGCGCTAAACATAAGTAATCTGTTTATTTCCTCAAACAAACGGTAAATCGCTTGCGTTCGGTGGTGGATTTTTCTCGGAAGGGCAGCTGCAGCTGCCACTACCTTCATATACATATGTATGAATGTGTGCCTTCAATATGTGTATACTGTATTAGCTGCTGATTTAAAAAGTTTGGGTTGGTCAAATGATTACGACGTTCGACTGAGAGCGCGAAGATCTTGGGTTCGAACCCCAGACCGGACTCGGAGTAAAAATTTTTTTTTCTTATTTTTTGGTTTTGATTTATTTTGCTTATAACCAAATTTGTACAGAGTCTTTAACAGTCGGGAAACTCGACTGTAACGTTCTTACTTGCTATACCCTTGCAGAGGGTATTATAATTTTGACCAGAAGTTTGTAACGCAGTGATGGAGACGTCTCCGACCCTATAAAGTATATATATTCTTGATCAGCATCACCAGCCGAGTCGATCTAGCCATGTCCAACTGTCTGTCTGTCTGTCTCAAACTCAAATATACCCAGGATCACTCCAGTAAGAACACCTCCCACCAGCACAAGGAATACTCCTCCCAACTCGATAATGGATAATTCGTCTCCATCCACCTCATGAAAGGAGTCGCATGTGACATTGTGTTTCTTCCACCACTTGTTCTTCATTTTGTAGAGCTCACCCTTTTCGCTCAGTTGTAGAATGGAGTCGCTGAGGTTGGTGCGATAATCGGCGCCTGATTGGGATGGAAAATCAGTTAGTCAACGAGTCTTTGCTCAACATACTTACCCAACGGCACTGCCAGCCCGTAATGTTTCTCTCCGATCTGCCCACCAATCTGGGTCAGGTCGCAGTTCCGTTCCACGTTGTACGTCAGACTTGTCGTCTCCATTAAAAAGGCATAGTCTCCCTTTTCCACACCCTCTTTATTGGTGCTTGTAAAAGCAGATGGGTTAAAGTCCTTCATCTGGTTAAAGGCTCGCTGGTAGTCGGTATCATTAGACTCGGAGAAAAAGAGGGAAGTGCTCCCACCTCGCATACTACCAAAACACACATCGTCTTGCTCAATAAGATCCTGCAAGCTCTTTATACTACTCTGCCATTTGTTACTAGTCAGAAAAGCAGCTAAATTAGCTGTGTAGGTACTGAGCATCATCAGGGCGAAAAACTACCACATTCCCGTCAAAATACGCATGTGAGGACCCCTGAGCACAAGAAACAATTTTAAAATTCAGCTTAGGCTATAGATTTTACATGTGGGAACAAGAAAAGCAGAAATATTCTCACAAAAATGAAAATTGCTTTGGAATTAATAGTTAAATCAATTTAAAACAAAAAAGAAAGGCTAGTATCGGGGTCCGAAGCTTTGAATACTCATGCAAAAAAGTTGCCTTCAAACCTTTCGTTGTATGGCAGCTATAGAATATAGTGGTCCGATTAATTTTTTATTGTTACAGACCCTGTACCCAAAGGGTAAAGTATATATATTCTTGATCAGCATGAAGAGCTGAGTCGATATAGCCATGTCCGTCTGTCCGTCTGCCCGTCCGTCCGTCCGGATGAACACACGTATCTCAGCAACTGTAAGAGCTAGAGGAACCGTATTTCCAGTGTAGATTATCCTAATACTGACACAATTAGAGTATATTTTTTTAAGTCAGCGCCACGCCCACCGCCCCGCAATTTGTATTTGAATTTTTGCACAGCCCTGCAATACACAATTTTTTTTTTAAATACACATGCAATTGGAGCATAGATTTCTACCGATCCTGAAAATTTCATCAAGATTGGTTAATTAGAAAGGGCACAATAAATACCTAAAGTTTACAGGCGCTAAACACAAGTAATCTGTTTATTTCCTCAAACAAACGGTAAATCGCTTGCGTTCGATGGTGGATTTTTCTCGGAAGGGCAGCTGCAGCTGCCACTACCTTCATATACATATGTATAAATGTGTGCCTTTAACATGTGTATACTGTATTAGCTGCTGATTTAAAAAGTTTGGGTTGGTCAAATGATTACGACGTTCGACTGAGAGCGCGAAGATCTTGGGTTCGAACCCCAGACCGGACTCGGAGTAAAAATTTTTTTTTCTTATTTTTTGGTTTTGATTTATTTTGCTTATAACCAAATTTGTACAGAGTCTTTAACAGTCGGGAAACTCGACTGTAACGTTCTTACTTGCTATACCCTTGCAGAGGGTATTATAATTTTGACCAGAAGTTTGTAACGCAGTGATGGAGACGTCTCCGACCCTATGAAGAATATATATTCTTGATCTAGCCATGTCCGTCTGTCTGTCCGCCTGTCTGTCCGTCTGTCTGTCCGTCTGTCTGCCCGTCTGTCGGTTGCTATGTAAGCTAGTCTCTCAGTTTTAAGGCAATCGGGCTGAAAATTTGCACGGACCCTTCAATATGTTGCAGGTAGTATATAAGTCGGAACGGTCGGCAGGAAGTATTGGGAAAAAGTGCCGTATTTTTTAAGGAAACTCTATTTAATGACTATGTTTTATGGCAACAGGTCTGCAAAGGTATTCTAAGCTTCGGGTACCGAAGCTACCCTTCCTTTCTTGTTCAATTTAAATTAGCGATCGATAAACGGTAATTTCTCAACTATGTCATTCTAGTAATTCGTTTTGGTATACAGGTGGGTGGAATTTATTTTTATACCCTTGCAGAGGGTATTATAATTTTGACCAGAAGTTTGTAACGCAGTGAAGGAGACGTCTCCGACCCTATAAAGTATATATATTCTTGATCAGCATCACCAGCCGAGTCGATATAGCCATGTCCGTCTGTCCGTCTGTCTGTCCGTCTGTCCGTCTGTCGGTTGCTATGTAAACTAGTCCCTCAGTTTTAAAGCTATCGGGCTGAAACTTTGCACCAACCCTTCAATCTGTTGCAGTTACTATATAAGTCGGAACGGCCGGAATCGGAACACTACATCACATAGCTGCCATAGGAACGATTGGGAAAAAATGCCAAAATTTCGCCATTTTTAAAGATATTTTATTTATTTCTTGGTAAACTCTATTTAATAGCAATTTTAACATATCTTAAAAGTTTCATCTAAATCGGACCACTATATCCTATAGCTGCCATAGGAACGATAGGAGAAAATGGGTCATTGAGCATAACTCTTGTGTTTTTCAATACAATTAATTCATTCTTGAGAAATGCAGTTTTCATAGACATTAATGCCGTTTTAGAAAATTAAAAAGCAAAGATCGGATCACTATATCCTATAGCTGCCATACAATCGATCAAATCGATAAAAGGCAACTGGTCTGCAAGGGTATTCTAAGCTTCGGGTACCGAAGCTAGCCTTCCTTTCTTGTTTAATTTTATTTTGGTATATTATTGTAACAGAATCTCTATGTCTTTATGATGAAAGTGTTTAACGAATTCAAGCATTTGGGAAAATATAAATGTTATCATAACCTTAACAAATTCACAAAAATCATATAAGGTATCTTATTTGGCACACAAGTGGAGCGCCGCTCACAAAGCAACATAATTGAAAAAGGAGAAAATTTCGTGTTGCTTTGGACGTTACCGACAAGCTATATGGGCGCATATCTCTTTTTATTTCGAGAATCGGTTAGAGATTCCCTAGTAAGACTTGCGTGTTCAGTAGTGATTCGAAGCGCTGCGAGACTGGATGGTGTGTGAAGAAAAATTTTAAGAAATATTCCACATTTTATTTTGGTGAATTTTGTGTATACGTCATTTGTTATACATATACATATACACATACATATGTCGCAAGAAAATAAACTTGTGGCTTGTGGCATTTAGAAGGTTCAATTTGTTTTGAGTTTAATAATGTGGATACAAACATGAATTTATGTTTATATCACATTTATGCGTCCATAATCGTTTTTTTTAAAACGTATCTCTGTTTATGCGGACACATTATTGATGAGATCACTGTAGGTAGGTCCTCGACAATCTGCAATTGAAAATTATCTTAACTCATGCTCATCACTACAGGAGCCATTTTCTATGAAAATGAAAAGGAAATCGAACTTAGTTTTGATCAGGCCATTCGAGATGTCAATAACTTGAAATTCGGCGAGATACGATTCGTCTCCATCAAACGATTTATGTCGAGCAAAGACAGTTTTTTGTTACAACAGATTAGTGAGTAAATATCGTAAAAACATATTATATCATAAATATAAATTCGTTTTTTCTGTGTAGCTTGTGAACTGATTTCTGAAGGCATTTCGGGTATTTTTGGACCAAGTTCAAAGGCAGCCAGTGGTACGACCGCAAGTAGAGTTCAAGACATTTGATGTTCATCTTACGATGGCCGCATATTTATACCCTCGCTTTTTTATAATTTTGACCAGAAGTTTGTAAAGCAGTGAAGGAAACATTTCCGACCCTATAAAGATTATAAATTATTGATTAGCATCGCCAGCCGAGTCGATATAGCCATGACCGTCTGCCGGTTGCTATGTAAACTAGTCTCTCAGTTTTAAAGTTTTGGGCTAAAACTTTGCATCGACCCTTCAATCTGTTGCAGGTAGTATATAAGTCGGAACGGCCGGAATCGGAACACTATATCACATAGCTGCCATTGGGTCAATTAGGAAAAAAGGTCGTAAATTCGGAATTTTTTTAAAATAATGGATTAATTCTTTATACATAATTTTTAATCAACTATATTAACCACTCCTAAAAATATTATTCACATCGGACCACTATATCCTATAGCTGCCATAGGAATGATGGGAGAAAATGGGTCATTGACCATAAAGCTGGAGATTTTCAAGACAATTAATTCATTCTTGTATAATACAGTTTTCATAGACAATAAAACAGTTTTAGAAAATTAAAAACCAAAAATTGGATTACAATATCCTATAGCTGCCATACAAACTATCGAACGGCCTGAAGGCAACTGGACTGCAAGGGTATTCTTAGCTTCGGGCCCCGAAGTCAGCCTTCTTTTTTGTTTTTACAGATATTGTTGCGCAAATTGCAAACACGACGGGCATTCCACATATTGAGTATGACTTAAAGCTGGAGTCCTCGCGTCAGGAGCATCTGAATCATCAAATGTCGGTCAATGTGGCACCAGATCTGTCAGTCTTGTCGCGGGCTTACTTTGAAATCATTAAAACCAACTATGAATGGCGCACCTTTACATTAATTTATGAAACACCGGAGGGTAAGATGAACAAATTCGAAGCGTAACATCAATTACGCTTCAGATTTAAAGCATAATTTATTAAGATATCACATTTCAACAACTCCATTTTGTAGTGTTTCGTAACAAATAATTTGGAAATACTATATTTATTTAAAAGGAGTCAAAATCGCGACCGCAAGCGCTATAACTTACCATTTATTGGATCAAATAAACAGATAGCTTATTGTTAGCGTCTGTAGATTTTTTATATTGCTATTACGCTTCCTAATTACCCAAACTTGATGCAATCTTCAGGATCAGTTGTGTGTGTAAAAGCACATGGCTCTATCTGGTGCTGCACGATATGTTGCAGTTAAAACATTAAAACCTTACATAACGAATTGAGGGGCGCTGGGCGTGGCTCTGGCAAAAAAAAACAATAAAGGATGGCTAGCTTCGGTACCCGAAGTTTAGAATACCCTTGCAGACCAGTTGCCTTTAAACTGTTCGATCGATTGTATGGCAGCTATAGGATATAGTGATCCGATCTTTGGTTTTTAAATTTCTAAAAAGGCTTTAATGTCTATTAATATATATATATATATGTATATATGTCTTGAAAAACACAAGAGTTATGCTCAATGACCCATTTTCTAACATCGTTCCTATGGCAGCTATAGGTTATAGTGGTCCGATTTTGATGAAACTTTCAGGATATGTTAAAATTGCTATTAAATAGAGGTAACCAAAAAATAAATAAAATATCTTTAAGAATGGCGAATTTATGGCACTTTTTCCCAATCGTTCCCAGGGCAGCTATGGATGTAGTGTTCCGATTCCGGCCGATCCGACTTATATAATACCTGCAACAGATTGAAGGGTCGGTGCAAAGTTTCAGCCCGATAGCTTTAAAACTGAGGGACAAGCTTACATAGCAACCGACAGACGGACAGACAGACAGGCGTACATGGCTAGATCGACTCGGCTGGTGATGCTGATTAAGAATATATATATACTTTAGAGGGTCGGAAATGTCTCCTTCACTGCGTTACAAACTTCTGGTCAAAATTATAATACCCTCTGCAAGGGTATAAAAATTCATCTGCGTCTGTAGTATATATATATATATTTTTTTTTTGTGGGGTCTGCTACGACTCCTTTTGCCTTTTTACATACATTTGCATAAACTTAATATACTCTTTATACGAGTATAAAGCTGTCAGCCAAAAAAACTCCACGAAGTATGCTATAATTGATATTTTCAATAAAGGTCTATTGAGAATATGTTTTTCCAGAATTGATTTGGAGGAGCGGGTATTTACTTTTCATATTAGAACCCATTCATTTCCATGCGTCCATATATGTGAATATCATTATTCCATCTAGGGACGATAAAAAACTATATTATGTTAATATTTTGCAAAATCAACGAAAATGAAAATGTAATTCATTATGAATAATTGATATTTTATAATTGATACTTTATTTGTTAATAAATATAAGGGTAACTGTTTGGTTATTGGGAATATAATATTATTTATAATTTTTCTGTGATCATTCAGGTCTGTCACGCCTACAAGATCTTATGAATATTCAGGCTGTCAATAGTGACTTTGTGAAAATCAGAAATTTAGCAGATTATGCTGGGGACTATCGAGTACTATGGAAAGAATCAGATGAGACCTTCCATGAACACCGAATTATTTTGGATTGTAAGCCGAACACTTTAAAGGATTTACTAAAGATTTCGGTAGACTTTAAGCTGCAAGGACCATTCAGGGTAAGCTGGTTTTTAAGTTAATTTTACTAAAGTATATATATGAAAATATATTTAAAGAATTGGTTTCTTACGCATCTGGATACCCATAGTTCAGGACTTAAGGACATTTATAATGAAGACTTTAAGGCCAATATTACCTCCGTGCGCTTAAAAATAGTGGATCCGAACCCTTTTGAAAGAAGGAAAACCCGTATTAATAAGGTGGATGTGCGTAGAAATATGAAAGTCATAGCCGATTTGTTTCTGACTTTGTGTATCCCTTAGCAAATTCTGGGAAACCAAACAATGCTGCCAATTCTCATGTATGATGCTGTAATACTCTTTGCAAACTCTGCCAGAAAAGTTATATCTACCATAAAGTCCTATCATTCGCCCAAAAGGAATTGCATTAATTCAAGCCCCTGGCTGCTTGGACCTTTTATAGTTAACGAAATGAAGGGAATTTCTGAGGACGATGTACAGCCCTCCTTTAGAACCGAAAACTTCAAACTCGATGAAAATGGACAACGCAAACATTTTAATCTGGAGATCTATAAGCCCACAGTAAACGAGCCTATGATGGTTTGGACTGCCGATAATGGAATAAAGGCACGACGCATCAGTTTGGAACTGGAAAGTTCCGGCTCTACTCAAGATTTCTCGGAGCAGCGCAGAGTTTATACAGTGGTGACACACTTCGAGGAGCCCTATTTTATGATGAAGTGTGTATTTATGGATTTCAAGCATTAAGCTACATATTTAAATTATAATATCTAATATATTAACATTCGTATTACCAATTTAATTACCTTGCAGAGAGCATTATAATTTTGCGCCGCGATGGAAAGATCTCCGGAGCCTATAACTTATACATATTCTTGAGCGGCATCCATCCAGCGGTGTTCATCCACTCATGTCCGTCTGACTTTCCGTTTCTACGCAAATTGGTCTCAGTCTTTAAACTCTCGGGCTATAACTTTCCTCCGAATTGTCTTTCTGTTAGGAATAGTTGGTACAAGTGTTAAAAAAAACTATGTCCACTATGTCCTATATCTGAGCATAACTCAATTATTTTTAACGATAAATAATATATTTTTCTTAGGGCTTAATCCAATTTTAAAATTTTAATGAATAATCTTAGCATATTTCCTGTAGTTTACTTTTGCTTTCTGCATAAAGGAAGGATAGCATCGCCCCCAAATCTTAGGATATTCCTATCTTATTTATTATTATTATATATTATAGGGAGGATCATGAGAACTTCAGAGGCAGGGAGAAATATGAGGGATATGCTGTTGATCTGATAAGCAAACTATCCGAACTAATGGAGTTCGATTATGAATTCATGATTGTCAATGGCAATGGTAAATACAACCCAGATACCAAGCAATGGGATGGAATTATTCGTAAACTAATAGATCATGTATGTTGTTTTAGATTTTGCCGTCAAAATATCATACTTTATTTAATTTACAGCATGCCCAGATAGGTGTCTGTGATCTAACCATCACACAACTGCGCCGATCTGTTGTTGACTTTACTGTTCCTTTTATGCAGTTGGGCATCAGTATTTTACACTATAAAAGTCCACCGGAACCAAAGAACCAATTTGCCTTTCTGGAACCTTTTGCCAAAGAGGTCTGGATTTATATGGTATTTGCACAGCTGGTTATGACACTGGCTTTTGTCTTTATTGCCAGGAAGGTTTTGATCTTTTACATAATGAATTTGCTTAACGTTGGGTCGTTTTTTAGGCTATCGTTCAGCGAATGGTTACCACCAAATCCGGCAATTCAAGATCGTGATCAGCTGGAGAATATATGGAATGTAAACAACTCGACTTGGCTGATGGTGGGCTCTATTATGCAACAGGGTTGCGATATACTTCCTAGGTTCGAAATTGCACTGCACTGAGTTATTTTATTGAATTAGTTGTAGTGCCATTTTGTTTAAAATATTTCCTTATTATGCTTTTATTATTTATTATTTATACTATATTATACTTTTGCCCAGAATTTTGTATGGCAGTAAAGGATAAGGAGGAATATCCCAACCCTTAAAATATATGTATTCTTGATATATCTTTACGCTTTATGTTTAACATTGCAGACGGTATTATAATATTGATCAGAAGTTTGCAACGCAGTGAAGTAAATATGTCCAACTCTATAAAATATATATATTCCTTATCAGCATCAACAGCCGAGTCTATCTATCCATGTCCGACTGACTGTTCGTATGTCTAAAGCTATCGATCAGTTACGTTACAGGCCCATCTTTCTGTTACAGGTAGTATATAAGTCGGAACGGGCGGAATCGGAAAAATTAGCATTACTTTATTACACAAAAATTTAAGTCTGTTTCCATGAATGCCTGTATGAACACACCAATATTTTGTATTATCACTGGATATGCTTCTGGGCAGATAAAGTTTATGAATTTGTTATGGCACGTCTGTGCAGTTTGAATTCATTAAACCTTTAATGATGGAGCAAACGTTGTGTGATCAATATATATATTCCCAGAAATTCAAATTGTTGCTAAAATGCCGTCAACTTTCGCTCGATTGTATCTCTTTTTTGTTCTTTTTTTATACTCTTGTAGAGGGTCTTATAATTTTCACCGACCCCATAAAGTATATATATTCTTGATCAGCATCATCAGCCGAATCGATCTAGCCATGTACCTTTGTCTGTCAGTCTGTCTGTTTCTACGCCAACTAGTCTCAGTTCAAAATCTATCGTGCTGAAACTTTACAACTCTTCTATCTGTTCTATAAGTCGGAACGGTCGGAATTGAAACACTTCATTACATAGCTGCCATAGGAACGATTGGGAAAACTTCGTAAATTGATTGATAACCCACTTTTAAATAATAATGTTAACCTACCCTTTAAATCGTACTATTATAACCTATAGAAGGAACGATGTGAGAAAATGGGTCACTGACCTGGTATTTTTTAATATAATTACATAATTCTTGCACAATATACTTCATATACATTAAAGCCAATTAAGAAAATAAAAAATTAATCGGACCACTATATTCTATAGCTGCCATATAACGAAAGGTTTGAAGGCAACTTTTTTGCATGAGTATTCAAAGCTTCTGATACTAGCCTTTCTTTCTTGTTTTAAATTGATTTAACTATTAATTCCAAAGCAATTTTCATTTTTGTGAGAATATTTCTGCTTTTCTTGTTCCCACATTTAAAATCTATAGCCTAAGCTGAATTTTAAAATTGTTTCTTGTGCTCAGGGGTCCTCACATGCGTATTTTGACGGGAATGTGGTGGTTTTTCGCCCTGATGATGCTCAGTACCTACACAGCTAATTTAGCTGCTTTTCTGACTAGTAACAAATGGCAGAGTAGTATAAAGAGCTTGCAGGATCTTATTGAGCAAGACGATGTGAGTTTTGGTAGTATGCGAGGTGGGAGCACTTCCCTCTTTTTCTCCGAGTCTAATGATACCGACTACCAGCGAGCCTTTAACCAGATGAAGGACTTTAACCCATCTGCTTTTACAAGCACCAATAAAGAGGGTGTGGCTCGTGTGCGAAAGGAAAAGGGAGACTATGCCTTTTTAATGGAGACGACAAGTCTGACGTACAACGTAGAACGGAACTGCGACCTGACCCAGATTGGTGGGCAGATCGGAGAGAAACATTACGGGCTGGCAGTGCCGTTGGGTAAGTATGTTGAGCAAAGACTCGTTGACTAACTGATTTTTCCATCCCAATCAGGCGCCGATTATCGCACCAACCTCAGCGTCTCCATTCTACAACTGAGCGAAAAGGGTGAGCTCTACAAAATGAAGAACAAGTGGTGGAAGAAACACAATGTCACATGCGACTCCTTTCATGAGGTGGATGGAGACGAATTATCCATTATCGAGTTGGGAGGAGTATTCCTTGTGCTGGTGGGAGGTGTTCTTACCGGAGTGATCCTGGGTATATTTGAGTTTCTGTGGAATGTGCAGCATGTGGCGGTTGAAGAGCGAGTAACACCATGGCAGGCTCTCAAAGCGGAGTTCGTATTTGCCCTTAAGTTTTGGGTGCGAAAGAAACCCATAAGAATATCTAGTAGCAGCGACCAATCTACTTCTGGGCGATCGTCAGGTTCTAAGCTCAAAGGAGAAGCCCCTTAGCAAAAAGATCAGTTAACAGATCTGAAAACATTGTTAGAAAGTATTTTTTAAAGGTAATTTAGTACTTCTTATGTCATTTCAATAAAGTGTCTTCTAAGTAATTCGGAAATGGGCATGACTTGTCATTTCATAAAACTTTCACGGTATAATACGGTACCGTATTACCCATGAGGTACGACATTCTTAAAAGCAAAAAAACGTATTTTTAGATTTTTGACAATATTACTTAATAAGATATTTTATCTTGGTTTTTCTATTATTGGGCGACAAATACACTTGAAACTTATCTTCGACAGATAGAAGACTTTCGCGAGCTGTACTTTTTATATGCGGAAACTCTAAAAATTCTTGTTCGACAAAGTAAGACTCGAAAATAGCAAAAGGCAGTGCGCTTTTAGTTCTGAATATTTCTATGAAATATACAACCCGATGAAGGGTTCTCTTCCCCAATCAAAATCCTTATCCCCAATATTCAAAAAGTATTGTTTTTATCAACAATTGTAGTGAAAATATACTCTTCAAAATCTAAAGACTACATTTTCTGCGACAGTGTGTTGTCATGTTGTACGTCTTGTCTGAACCCAATCTCAGACTTAAATTAAATAAATAAGAAAATTACAGTCGAGTTTCCCGAATATTAGACTTTCTAGAAAACTAAAATTGAACAACTCCATTTTGCAGTGTTTTGTAACAAATAATATAAAAATAATATTAAAACAAGAAAGGAAGGGTAGCTTCGGTACCCGAAGCTTAGAATACCGTTGCAGACCTGTTGCCATAAAACATAGTCATTAAATAGAGTTTCCTTAAAAAATACGGCACTTTTTCCCAATCCTTCCTGCCGACCGCTCCGACTTATATACTACCTGCAACATATTGAAGGGTCGGTGCAAATTTTCAGCCCGATTGCCTTAAAACTGAGAGACTAGTTTACATAGCAACCGACAGACGGGCAGACAGACGGACAGACAGACGGACAGACAGGCGGACAGACAGACGGACATGGCTAGATCAAGAATATATATACTTTATAGGGTCGGAGACGTCTCCATCACTGCGTTACAAACTTCTGGTCAAAATTATAATACCCTCTGCAAGGGTATAGCAAGTAAGAACGTTACAGTCGAGTTTCCCGACTGTTAAAGATTCTGTACAAATTTGGTTATAAGCAAAATAAATCAAAACCAAAAAAAAAGAAAAAAAAATTTTTACTCCGAGTCCGGTCTGGGGTTCGAACCCAAGATCTTCGCGCTCTCAGTCGCACGTCGTAATCATTTGACCAACCCAAACTTTTTAAATCAGCAGCTAATACAGTATACACATATTGAAGGCACACATTCATACATATGTATATGAAGGTAGTGGCAGCTGCAGCTGCCCTTCCGAGAAAAATCCACCATCGAACGCAAGCGATTTACCGTTTGTTTGAGGAAATAAACAGATTACTTGTGTTTAGCGCCTGTAAACTTTAGGTATTTATTGTGCGCTTTCTAATTAACCAATCTTGATGAAATTTTCAGGATCGGTAGAAATCTATGCTCCAATTGCATGTGTATTTAAAAAAAAAAATGTGTATTGCAGGGCAGTGCAAAAATTCAAATACAAATTGCGGGGGCGGTGGGCGTGTCGCTGATTTAAAAAAATATACTCTAATTGTGTCAGTATTAGGAGAATCTACACTGGAAATACGGTTCCTCTAGCTCTTACAGTTGCTGAGATACGTGTGTTCATCCGGACTGACGGACGGACGGACGGGCAGACGGACAGACGGACATGGCTATATCGACTCAGCTCTTCATGCTGATCAAGAATATATATACTTTGTGGGGTCTGCCACGCCTCCTTCTGCCTGTTACATACATTTGCACAAACTTAATATACCCTTTACCCTTTGGATACAGGGTCTAAAAATTTTATATATATACATTTAGCATAATTAAAAAAAAAAAAATATAAAAAAAATAAATACAAAATTTTAAGGGTGTCGCGAGGACTCAGACTACCGACCGCAAGAGGAATTTATTTGAGCAATTAATTAGATAGCTTGTTGTTAGCGGCTGTAAACTTTGCAAATGTTTTGTGCGCTTTCTAATGCGTCAAGTATTATAAGAATCTTAACTGGTAGTATAGTTACTCTAGCTTCGACAGTTTCTGAGATACTTCATTTTATCCAGATGGACAGACGGATATGACTATATCGACTAAGTTCGTCATGCTGATCAAGAATATATATACTTTGTAGGGTCTGCCACGCCTCCTTGTGCCAATGTATGTAATGTATGTAACCCATACATTTGCATTAACTTTATATACCCTTTACCCTATTGTGTACATGGTCTAATGAGCCACGGCCCAGAGAACGAACGGGGATCGAGAGAGTGCATCACTCAAGAGCGCTACGCGTCTATTCTTATCGAAATTTTTATACCGTGGCAAAGGTTATAGTATTTATGACTAGAAGATTGCAAAGCAGTAAAGAAAACGTCAGAGACGTATAAAATAAATATTTTTCTAAACATCAACAGCTGAGTAGATCTGGAAATGTCTGAATGTCGTATTGTTTGTGTTAATACGCAAACTAGTCTAGATCTAAAAAACTAGTAGATCTGGCAATGTCTAAATGTCGTATTGTTTGTGCTAATACGCAAACTAGTCTCTCAATTTTGCAAGTATCGGCCTGTAACACTTCATTACATAGCTGCCATAGGAACGATTGGAAAACGTCGTAAATTGATTGATAACCCACTTTTAAATAATAATGTTAACCTTCCCTTTAAATCGGACTATTATAACCTATAGAAGGAACGATGTGAGAATATGGGTCACTGACCTGGTATTTTTAGACCCTGTACCCAAAGGGTAAAGGGTATATTAAGTTTGTGCAAATGTATGTAACAGGCAGAAGGAGGCGTGGCAGACCCCACAAAGTATATATATTCTTGATCAGCATGATGAGCTGAGTCGATATAGCTATGTCCGTCTGTCCGTCTGTCCGTCCGTCCGTCCGTCCGTCCGTCCGTCCGGATGAACACACGGATCTCAGCAACTGTAAGAGCTAGAGGAACCGTATAACTAGTGTAGATTCTCCTAATACTGAGTCAATTAGAGTTTATTTTTTTAAGTCGGCGCCACGCCCACCGCCCCCGAAATTTGTATTTGAATTTTTGCACTGCCCTGCACTGCACAATTTTCAAGCTAAAATTTTTTTNGACGGACAGACGGACATGGCTATATCGACTCAGCTCGTCATGCTGATCAAGAATATATATACTTTGTGGGGTCTGCCACGCCTCCTTCTGCCTGTTACATACATTTGCACAAACTTAATATACCCTTTACCCTTTAGGTACAGGGTCTAATAAATACAAAATTTTAAGGGTGTCGCGAGGACTCAGACTACCGACCGCAAGAGGAATTTATTTGAGCAATTAATCAGATAGCTTGTTGTTAGCGGCTGTAAACTTTGCAAATGTTTTGTGCGCTTTCTAATGCGTCAAGTATTATAAGAATCTTAACTGGTAGTATAGTTACTCTAGCTTCGACAGTTTCTGAGATACTTCATTTTATCCAGATGGACAGACGGATATGACTATATCGACTAAGTTCGTCATGCTGATCAAGAATATATATACTTTGTAGGGTCTGCCACGCCTCCTTGTGCCAATGTATGTAATGTATGTAACCCATACATTTGCATTAACTTTATATACCCTTTACCCTATTGTGTACATGGTCTAATGAGCCACGGCCCAGAGAACGAACGGGGATCGAGAGAGTGCATCACTCAAGAGCGCTACGCGTCTATTCTTATCGAAATTTTTATACCGTGGCAAAGGTTATAGTATTTATGACTAGAAGATTGCAAAGCAGTAAAGAAGACGTCAGAGACGTATAAAATAAATATTTTTCTAAACATCAACAGCTGAGTAGATCTGGAAATGTCTGAATGTCGTATTGTTTGTGTTAATACGCAAACTAGTCTAGATCTAGAGAACTAGTAGATCTGGCAATGTCTAAATGTCGTATTGTTTGTGCTAATACGCAAACTAGTCTCTCAATTTTGCAAGTATCGGCCTGTAATTTTGCACCATTCGTTCTGTAGATAGAATATAACTGGGAACGGATGGAATACAGCATCACATAGCTGCTACAAAAACACCAGGAAAAAAGGATGAGTTTTAATATAAATGATTGATTTCTAAGAAATGTCTTTTGTTTGTCTACCTTGACCGACCTGATTAAAATCAAACAACTGTATTCAATAGCTACGATAGGGATGCCGTGTCACACCGGTTGCATTTTAGTCTTTAGGTTGCTAAGCCAACCTGTCGCCCAGTTTTAAAGTTATCGGGCATACATTTTACACAGATTCGTCTTTCTTTTCTGTTCTGTATATATGTAAGTCGGAACGGCCAAAGTTGAATAACTACATCACATAGGTGCCATAGGAACGATTGCGAAATATTTATTGATTTTTTATAAATCATTATTAAATAACTATTTTAATATATCCTAAAGTCCCATCAAAATGTAATTTTACGAGTATTCTAAGCTTTGGTTGCTCGAAATATTTTTTTAAGCATTGACTCGCCTTCAGTTAATAACACTGTACGTGATTACATATATTAATAAGTATATTTAGAATTTTGTGATCACCTATTTAGAGGGTGCATTGGGAATATTACTTTGGTGTTCATACTGCCAAAAAAAAATAAAAATAAGATTTTAGGGTTGCTGATGAAGAGTCTGCGAAAAGTTGCAGCCCGATAGTTCTAAGAGTAAAAAACGGAAAAGCAGACAGACGTACCAGGGTAGATCGACTCGCATGGTGATGCTGATAAAAAATGTACAATATATTTACTGTGTTGGGCACGATGGCTTAAAAAGCCTTGCAAATATTAAATTAAAATGAAATTTTCGATATGTAAATTTTTGTTAACAAATGATAGTAATGGTTCCCATGATGATAGGGTACGATATTTTCTATACGCCTTCCTTTTTATATGGCGTGCCATATAAAAATAGAGAATAGTTTGTATTCATTTATTGGTCAATATCCAGCTAGAGATCCCACTCGTGAATGCTTCGCCTGTTTATTTTTTCGTGCGAGGAAAAGAATAAATGGGACCCCGCAACGCTTCTTATAGTTGTTGTTGGCTGACTAAAAAAATAGTCACGCGTCCCAATAGTGTCAGCAAGCAATTTTAGTTTGTCTACGCTTTTTACAGTGCCTGTTCGGATATTATTAATTTTTGCGATTGGTATGATTTTCAAATAATTTGAAATGTAAATAAAATCAGCTTAATACGCATTACATTAGAACTACATATGATCTGCTCTATATGACATCATGTTTGCAGTAAAGTTGCTGGTGCTTGGTACCTTGGCATTAAGCATCCCCACCAATGGTGACACCCTCGTAGTGCAAATTGGTTTGTCAATATTTTTAAATCAGATTTTCAATATATATGAATTCTGAATTTTCTTAGGAGCTATTTTCTTCAATACGGAAATGAAGTTAGCTAAAGCCTTTGATGAGGCTGTACAGGAAGTAAATGCGATGAATGCCGTATTGAGATTGGATCCAATTAAACACTTTATGTCAATTGACGACAGCATTGTTCTCCAAGATCTTTGTAAGTCAATCTAATGTAAAAAATTTAAGTCATAAGTAATCCGATTTCACATCTTTAGCTTGTGATATGATTGGGAAAGGTGTCGTGGCTATTTTCGGACCAAGTTCAACAACAAACAGCGGTAATTACTTTTGTTTTTACAAAAATAACAAATTTCGTGGAACGTCCCAAAATAACATCGGACAACATTTTTAACGTTTATATATTCTTGATCATGCAAACTAGTGAAATTTATGAATTTGTACCGTAACCCATTGTAATGTGATTAATTTTAAATGATAATAGCTAGATTTTTGAACATCTCAGAAATGTGCGTTTATTAAACATTGCATGATAGATACAAATTTTGTGCAGTAATTAAGCCTTAATGACCGTGGCACTTGGCCGAAACATTTTTATGTACAGTGCAAATCAAATTGGTGAGGTCGAAAATCCTCTATTCTTTGAAAAATACTAACCATTTGACTATACGAGTAGAGGTTATTATTTTACATATATTATTTTTTCCGCTTGCCAGATATTGTTGAGGTCCTGTGTAATATGACTGGTATTCCCCATCTGCAGTTCGATTGGCATTACCAAAAATCAGCAAGGGATCGTCTAAACTATCAGTTGACTGTAAATGTGGCTCCAATGGAATTATTTTTGTCTAATGCTATCTCGGCAATTTTGGGCAGTAAAAGCTTTGATTGGAAGTCTTTTACAATTGCCTATGAGAAAAACACACGTATGTATGGATTTTAAACTTTTTATTTTATTTAAATATTAAAAAACACGCAAAGTAAAACTATATCACCAATCCCGAGACCTGAATCGTCTGTAACATATAAATTTAAGTTGTAGTTTTCATACAAAAAAAAAAATTTGAATTTTTTAAATATTATATAAATATTTTATTAACATTAAAAAACACACTTAATTAACTTATTTCATTAATCCCATAGACATGAATCGTCTGCAGCATATCCTTGCTTGGAAACAACTCCATAAAACGGGGATAAAAATGCAGGAATTTGAAAAGGGAGGTGACTACAGAATTCTATGGAAGAGAATTAATAATGCGCGCGAAAAATTTGTACTTCTTGATTGTCCCTCCGATATTTTGGTGGAAGTGATAAACGCTTCCATTGGATTTAATATGACTGGTTCATTTAATGTACGATTTTTTTATTTGATCTAAATAATTTATTAAAAGGTACATTTATCATTGGAATAGAACCTGTTTCTTACGAATTTAGATACACATATCAGTGGCATTGAGCGTTTCTACTCGCGCGAATTCACTGTGGCCGTGGCAGCTGTCAGGATACGAACATATATTCCTCCACCAATTCATGATGAAATCGATGTATTTGACAGTAAATTGGACAATATGGTAAGAATAAAGATTGTACGCCAAAGATTATTGTCATCTGAAACACATATTCTTAGTTCGCTTCGTTGGGCACTCAGCTTATATTTGACGCTGTTGTTCTGTTCTACAATGCTCTTCTTGAGTTGAGCCAAAGGCCTGGACTATATATCCCGCAGTTTACTTGTGGTCGTGGCTTTTGGCAGCCAGGACCGCGATTGGTCCAAAAAATGAAAGAAGTAAGTTGCCCGTCACTGACAAATTTTATATTCTGTGCCTTTGGTATAAGGCCCAAACTTGGCTAAACCAATTTGCTTAGTCACTTTGGGCGGTCTCCGTTTTTTTTATTTGTATGTATTTTTAATACCTTAATATACCCTTGTAACATATGAACAAGGTATTAATAGAGCGTACCATTTGCGGTGTGAGGTGGAAATGGAATACATAATTTTTTTAAAAGATACATTTCGTTATATTTTATATTATAAAATTTGAAAAGCTATATAGTAAACCAAAAAAAAAACAAGTAAGAACGTTACAGTCGAGTTTCCCGACTGTTACAGACCCTGTACAAATTTGGTTATAAGCAAAAAAAAAAAAAATATATATATCTATATATATTCACACCGAGTCCGGTCTGGGATTCGAACCCACGATCTTCGCGTTTTAAGTCGAACGTCGTAACCATTCGACAAACCCAAACTTTTTGAACCGGCAGCTAATACAGAATAAATATATTGAAGACGCACATTCATACATATGTATATGAAGGTAGTGGCAGAGCAGCTGTAGCGGCACTTCCGAGAAAAATCAACCACCGAACGCAAGCGATTTACCGTTTGTTTGCGCAAATAAACAGATTTTTTGTGTTTAGCGCCTGTAAACTTTAGGTATTTATTGTGCGCTTTCTAATTAACCAATCTTGATGAAATTTTCAGGATCGGTAGAAATCTATGCTCCAATTGCATGTGTATTTTTAGCTTGAAAATTGTGCAGTGCAGGGCATTGCAAAAATTGAAATACAAATTTCGAGGTGGGCGTGGCACCGACTTAAAAAAATAAACTCTAATTTACTCAGTATTAGAAGAATCTACACTGGTAATACGGTTCTTCTAGCTCTTACAGTTGCTGAGATCCGTGTGTTCATCCGGACGGACGGACGGACGGACGGACGGACAGACGGACAGACGGACATGGCTATATCGACTCAGCTCGTCATGCTGATCAAGAATATATATACTTTGTGTGGTCTGCCACGCCTCCTTCTGCCTGTTACATACATTTGCACAAACTTAATATACCCTTTACCCTTTGGGTACAGGGTCTAAAAAAACCCCTTGAACAGTGTTGAGTCAATGAGCTTTTTCATTGCCTATAATTTCCCGCAATAATCACAAGAAATTATATTAGTTTAATTTCAATTTATTAGGCCACGAGGGGCAATGTTTTTTAGGTTACAATTTGGGATTTATCGATCGAACGTAGGCAAGCGGTCACAAAGAGGCCGTGCAGTCGTACCGAGATAAATTCTATATAGTTTTACAAAGTTGGGGATTATCGATCGAACGTAGGCAAGCGGACACAAATTGGCCGTGCAGTCGTACCGAGATCATTAGACCCTGTACCCAAAGGGTAAAGGGTATATTAAGTTTGTGCAAATGTATGTAACAGGCAGAAGGAGGCGTGGCAGACCCCACAAAGTATATATATTCTTGATCAGTATCACGAGCTCAATCGATATAGCCATGTCCGTCTGTCCGTCTGTCCGTCCGTCCGTCCGGATGAACACACGGATCTCAGCAACTGTAAGAGCTAGAGGAACCGTATTACCAGTGTAGATTCTCCTAATACTGACGCAATTAGAGTTTGTTTTTTTAAGTCGGCGCCACGCCCACCGCCCCCGCAATTTGTATTTGAATTTTTGCACTGCCCTGCACTGCACAATTTTCAAGCTAAATTTTTTTTAAAAATACACATGCAATTGGAGCATAGATTTCTACCGATCCTGAAAATTTCATCAAGATTGGTTAATTAGAAAGCGCACAATAAATACCTAAAGTTTACAGGCGCTAAACACAAAAATCTGTTTATTTGCGGAAAGAAACGGTAAATCGCTTGCGTTCGGTGGTTGATTTTTCTCGGAAGTGCCGCTGCAGCTGCGCTGCCACTACCTTCACATACATATGTATGATTGTGCGTCTTCAATATATTTATTCTGTATTATAACCAAATTTGTACAGGGTCTGTAACAGTCGGGAAACTCGACTGTAACGTTCTTACTTGTTTTTATATATCAAAAGTCGCAAGCGGACCCGAATTGGCCGTGCGATCGCTACAAAAACGAAAACCGAATTGCCATGAGAAAAATGATAGAGCTTAGGAAAACGGCCGCCGCAATGAGAAGCAGGTAAAGGGAATAGAAAGAACAGAAATAGATGAAGGGAATTTAAGAGAGTCTTAAAACTCTTAAGAGTCTGACTCTGGCCGCATAACCAAACATCCTCCCCCCGTTGGAAGACAAGGGCTTTAGACAACATCCTGTTTCGGCAGCACACAAAGCTAGCGAGTATCCCTCCTGATGACTCCAGTTGCTGTTTTCAATACAGCTACCCTCACAACCTGATCGGCTCCTGGTATGAGCTCCAGTTCCCGGGCTAAAGGCCACCTAAGAGGTGCTAAGTTCTCGTCGACCAGAACGACATCGTTGACCTCAATGGGAGGATTAGGGGCGCGCCATTTGGTCCGCTGCTAAAGAATGGTCAGGTACTCCTCTCGCCAACGGGCCCAAAATACCTGCTGGTAATAGGCAATTCGCTGATATCGGTCCAGACGATTAAAATTCAGCCTTGTGACATCAGGCTCCGGAAATAAAACTAGCGGAACTGTGCCGAGGAAATGCGCAGGGGTTAAGGCGTCCAGATTTGCCGGGTTCTCTGAGAGAGAAACAAAAGGTCTGGAGTTTATGATGGCCGCAATGACAAACAAGCGTGCGGAGTTCGTCAAACGACAGCAATGATGGACCAACAGCACGATAGAAGTGGTATTTTGCTGTTTTTACTGCTGCTTTCCATAGTCCACCAAAATGTGGAGACCGAGGAGGAATAAAGTGCCATTCGATGCTATCCGCAAGGCATAAGTCCAGCACTGCTTCGATGTGTGGATCGCTCAAGAACAGCCGTCTCAACTCAGTTATCACGCTCTTGGCACCAACAAAATTCGTAGCGTTATCCGACCAGATACGAACAGGCTTGCCGCGGGTTAGTATGAATCTTCTGACTGCACTGAGAAACGCTGACGTAGACAGATCCTGTACGAATTCCCAATGCTCCGCCTTGGTCGCATAGCATATGAAGACGCAGATGTAGGTTTTGATGGGCGCCTTGTTCCTAATTTTACTTTTATAATAGAAGGGCCCACAGAAATCCAAGCCTTTCACAATAAACGTGGATGTTGCGGTTACACGATCCCTGCGGTTACACGATCTTTAAAGCATATGATGGTGGCCAGTGCTTAATGCACTGGCTACAGTGTCGCGGCCACCAATAGGCCAATATTGAAGACTAATATTTGCAAGCAGAGCACGGGGCCCAGCATGCAAATTTTTTCGATGAGTGTGCATTATTACACCACGCGTTACTGGATGCAGCCACAAAAGAATAATCGGATGCTGAGCCTCAAAGTCCAGTGCTGAGTTTCCTAGTCTACTTCCAACTCGCATACGACCGAACTATTTCAAGAATGGATCGACGAAGCTAATTGCGCTTGTAACCTTTACCAGCTGTTTTCCTTCCAGGCTCCGGGAATCCTTAGACAAAATGGCCATCTGGATCGAGCGCAGTACCAAAAGGCTTCCTTGCCGCTTGTCCTCGACGGAAAGTTAAGGGTGCCTGATTTGGTTGCTGACACGTCGATCAGCCCCAATCAAAACGATTTTTTTTAACTTGGGAAGCATCTTCACCGGCAGACAGGATTCAGGCCAGGAATCCTGAGGTTCTTGGATAAAGGGAGGGCCATGGAACCATACGGAGGATGACAAAAGTTCACTGGGAAGAACTCCTCTGGACAACATGTGGGCACATAACGTCACTTCATGTCGATTCGATTAGATGTAAATATTTGAAATCGTGAAGGTTCATCTCTTATCCAAGACAGCACCACAGCAGAATCCGACCAGCAGTACAGGGGGCAATCAAAGAGGCCCATCTTCCGAATCTCGTTCATAAGCTGAGCAAGCAACAATGCAGCGCACAATTCCAGCTTCGGCACCGTGATCGTCTTTAAAGGAGCCACTCGTGACTTTGAGCACAAGAGATGCGCCTGCCTTTTTCCATCAACACTTGCCACGACATAAACGCAACCTCCATAGGCTCGGATACTGGCATCACTGAAGCCATGGATCTCAAGGGCTCGGTTTGAGAACAGGACACGACGAGGAAATCGTTAATGCTGGGTAGAGCCAATATCATCGGATAGTTTGAGCCACGATGACGCTAAAGAAAGAGGAAGACTTTCATCCCAATCAAGTTTTTCTGTCCAGAGTTGTTGCAAGAATATTTTTGGCTTCGCTATAACAGGACTAATAAGGCCAAGAGGATCATAAAATCGAGCGATAGTTGACAGGACGGATCGCTTGCAAGGTTTCAATTTGACCTGTATTGGAGAAAAAGAAAATAACAGGCAGTCCGCAGTCTGATCCCATGCCAGGCCGAGCGTCTTTGTGATGTCGCTGCCGTCGTCAAATTTAAGAAACGTATCTCTTTCAGAATCTGGAATCTGCCTTAACACTTCAGGGTCGTTCGAGCACCATTTTCTCAACATGAAACCACCTGTCTCCAACAGTCCTGTAGTTTGCCGCATGATTTCTAAGGCATCGGCAGTTGAATTGGCACCAGTAATTAAGTCATCAACATAGAAATCTCTACGCACAATCCTCGATCCGATCGGGTAAGAGGACGCTTTATCTTCGGCCAATTGTTGCATAGCACGAACAGCCAGAAATGATGCGGGCTTTGTGCCGTACGTCACGGTATCCAACTTGAAGGTTCGAACCTCTTGATGCGGTGAGTCTCGCCATAAGATGCACTGCAAGTAACTATCAGGCTCAGCAACTCGAACACAGCGATACATTTTGCAAATGTCACCAGTCAGCGCAATAGGGAAAGTCCGAAACTACAGTTTGGGTTGGATGGTTGGGCCTGCCATGAGAACTTCATTCAGAGAATAACCTGATGATGGGCTGGCAGAGCCATCAAAAACGACTCGAAGTTTCGTAGTTGTGCTATCTTCCTTGAGCATGCAGTGGTGAGGCAAATAATATTTGCAAAGGTGTGCTGAAGTTTTATCAACAGGAGACATGTGCTTTAAATTCAGATACTCATGTATGAACGAGGAGTGTTGAGCCTTCAGCTGCGGTTGACGTTTAAGCTTCCTTTCCAAGTTGAGGAACCGACCATGCGCTTGACGAATGGAATCTCCGAGCACCTCCACGTTGTACTTAGCTGGCAGGCGAACCGAGTATTCTCCAGAAACCAGACGCTGGAAATTATCCTTGAAATGAGTTTCGCAAGCGTTCTCCTCTTTCGTGTTAGTTGACACCGCTTCACCATGGCTCTCAACTTCCCAAAAGCGACGCACAAGCTCTTCCATTTGCACTTCAGATGCAAATTTGTCATCGAACATTGACTGTGCCAGCAAGGCGGTCGATTTGTTGCCTTCAGAGCCACCACCAGTGACGATCCATCCGAGAAGATGCCCTACGCAGAGCAGTTTGGAGAATAGACTTGCTCCAATCAACAAATCGATCTTCTGCGACTTGTGGAATTCAGGATCAGCCAGTCATATGTTACTTGGAATCCTCCAATCGTCTGGGCACACCGTGATACTGGGTTGATTACCCGTAATCGTAGGAGCAACCAAGGCGCAGATGCTGACAGAATACTCTGAAGTTAGCGATTTTAAATTTAGATTAATAGTGAATCCGTCTGAACAAAATTTGGAATCTCCAAGTCCAGACACAGCTGTTGCCGATTTATGTCGAGGCAATTGTAGCTGATGAGCAAGGCAAGAGGTAATAAGGTGGACTTGAGACCCAGAGTCGAGCAATGCCCGACATAGTGTCCAAACCCCCGAGCGATTTTGAACTTTAGCCAAGTGATCCTGGGCGACCAGAGAGGCAGAGGCAGGCGTTGTTGTGGGTTCAGAGTGGAAGTGGCTATTCAAAGTAGCTTGTGCCATTGCTGGAATACGCTGATCATGAGACGACATGGGTTGTGAGTCAAAGTGCAATAGAAGATGATGCTTCGCTCCACACTCTCGGCAAGGAGCAACTCTACAATTGCGCAGTTGATGACCTCCCCTTAAGCATTTCACGCACAACGACAATCTTCTGGCCTCTCGAAGACGGACTTGCGGGGTTAGGCCTAGAAACGTAGAGCAGCTGTAAAGGGTATGACCAGGAATATTGCAGCAAATGCAATTAGTGGGAGGTGAGTTTGTCGTGAGAAACGAGCTTCTGTGGAATTGTTTATACGTCTTGTTACTTCCTAGCGAAAAGACTCAGCTGAATGCGCAAGACTCGTCCCACGCTATCCGAGTTGCATTATCCACCTTTCGCAGTAAGCTGTGAATTATGATACAGAAAGAAATTTGCTCCAAACTGCCTAAGGACTGTAAAGCTCGCAGGTTCGCATTAAATGTGTCCGAAAGCCCACGCAATTTTACAGCGGATGCATGTTCTATTTTCTGGAGGCCCAATATTGCGCTGATGTGCGCCTGAAAGACAAGACGCTTGTTGTTGAATCGCTTACTTAATAAATCCAGAGCCACAGTATAGTTCTCGTCAGATATATCGAGCGAACGAACTGTATCCAAAGCCGATCCCTTCAGGCAGGACCTTAGGTGCTGCAGCTTCTCAATTGGAGACAGAACTGGTTCCTTGTCAATGATAGTCGAAAACATCGAAAAGAAGTCGGCATATTCCACATATTTTCTTCTCTGGGCTCGAACTGCCGATCCATCCATGGACAAGTCCGGCTGCATTATTGAGCATCGCACCTCAACCACCCTGCGCTTCCTTGTCTCGAGTTGGATGGCTGCCTTCAGGGATAAGACTAGGGGCAGGAATTCATTTTTAAGTGGGCTGCCAATTTCATTGAAGTCGAGCTCCTCAAGGCTGTCGTGAATTTGGATAAAAGACGCCTCAGTTTTATCCAGTAGCTCCAGTCGCCATATTAGCTCTTCTTCGGTGGCAGACCTCAATCCTTCTTTATCTAGAGCCAATCCAGTTTCCTGCGCACGCTCGAATAAGGCCTTGAATTTCCTTTTCAAAAATTCGATTTTATCCATCCCAGGATTGGTGGTAGAATTACTTGCCATTTAACAAATTTTTTTTTTTTTTTGTTATTTATTTTACAAAGATGACGCGAAAGAACACCGTCAACTTTGCAATGCACTTACATACGTTTATGAAACCGCATGTATTTATGTATATACAATTGTATTACAGTAAGAGTTTTTAATTTTTAGGCAAATTAATATTGCCAGTGATTTAATTTATTTTTCGCAGTTCAATATCACGTCGGGGTCACCAAATGTTGAGTCAATGAGCTTTTTCATTGGCTATAATTTCCGCAATAATCACAATTAAATTTATTAGTTTGATTTAAATTTAGCAAGCGCTCACAATGAGGCCGTGCAGTCGTACCAAGATAAATTCTATATACACTGCTGGTCTTGGGTTAGACGCACTCAGTTTTCCACACAAATTTGTTATATATTTTTTATTTTAATGATTATTGAAAAAAAGTTAATATGCAAAAACCTTGGTTATTTAATAATACTTCAATTATAATATTCAAAATATTATAAAAATATAACATAAGTTGTGTTTTCAAACATTTTCTTCAAGCAACTTAAAATAAGGCACATTTTTCTTGGTCAATAGGTTAGACGCACTTAGACATAATATTTATTTAAAAATAAAGTAACTTATTTTTAACTTAAATTTGTAGTTGGTGTTAATATTTGATTTATTAGAAATAAAAAAAAAAAACATTTCAGTAACGAGTACTGCCTCCCTTGTTAGTAATAACTTCATATATCCGGTCCCTCATATAATAATACAGGAAATCTATGTATTTCAACGAAATCTTGCTCCAAGCACGTTTAATAGCTGCAGTTAATGTTTCCTTATCTTCATATTGCTTTCCTCCTTCGTAATCCTTCCGCGTTAGCCAGCCCCAAACATTTTCAATTACGTTAAGATCTGGAGAATATAATGGCCAGGTCATGATATTAACGTTTTGACTCGAAATAAACGACTTTACTACCCGAGCGTTATGAGTAGGATTTTTGTCTTGTTGAAAAATCCAAGAAATTGGTCCAAAGAGATCAATTAATTTTGGAAATACGAACTCCAACAATGTTTTGAAGCGCTCTTCATCTTCTGATCGATACAAATCAAGTCAATTGTTCCATAAAACGTGATGGCACCCCACACCATTACTCCACCTTCTCGGCTGTGGTGGCGACTTAAATATAGCTCATCTTTTCGCAAATCGTGATAATAATATTGAAAGCCATCGGGACCATCTAAGTTAAAACGTTTTTCATCAGTAAAAACAACAGAACGCCAATCATTAAGCCGAGTGTCAGATTGAACATTCCACGTCATGTATTCTTTCGCGAATATAAGCCGTTTTTCTTTGCGTATTGCATTCAAAGGAGGTTTTTTTTGGATTTTTAGACGCTATAGGTGTTCTGCATTTCTGATTGTACGCTGAACAGTTGAAAGGCTTGCTTTTACTCCGGCTAATTCCTTAATCTTGGCTGCGGACATAGTCGAATTTCATGCAATTCTAACAATTTTGCGTACTGCTTGTTTAGATAGTGCACTGTTTTTTTCTATTAAAGTTTTTTCCATATTCCTCTGGATCTTTTAAATACCTATCAACAGTCCTGGAGCTGCGATTTATCGTTTTGGCAATGTTTTGATTGGACAGTCCTTGCGAGTGAAAAAGTCTACTTTTTGACGTTCTAATAAGCTCATAACACCAGCTTTTCCCATTTTTACTTTTGATATAGCTCTAAAACAATTTATTTGTTTATTTGTAATATTTTCACAATACAAAAAACTGCACTTGTTTACGCAAGACAAAGAAATCTAAAGTGCGTCTAATCTATTGACCAAAAAAAATGTGCCTTATTTTAAGTTGCTTGAAGAAAATGTTTGAAAACACAACTTATGTTATATTTTTATAATATTTTGAATATTATTATTTAAGTATTATTAAATAACCAAGGTTTTTGCATATTAACTTTTTTTAATAATCATTAAAATAAAAAATATATAACAAATTTGTGTGGAAAACTGAGTGCGTCTAACCCAAGACCAGCAGTGTAGTTTTACAAAGTTGGGGATTATCGATCGAACGTAGGCAAGCGGACACAAATTGGCCGTGCAGTCGTACCGAGATAATTTTTATATATCAAAAGTCGCAAGCGGACCCGAATTGGCCGTGCGATCGCTACAAAGACGAAATCCAAATAGAACGATGAAAAATGATAGAGCTTAGGCAAAGGGCCGCGCAATGAGATGAAGATAATAGGGAGTAGAAAGAACAGAAATAGATGAAGGGAATTTAAGAGAGTCTTAAGACTCTTAAGAATCTGACTCTGGCCGCATAACCAAACAAACAGTTTTCGTCCATTCGTCTCACTAAACACCTAGAGCTTAAAAAATGCAAGTGTCACAGCCCTTTATTTTCATTTTATTATTTATGTAAACATCAAAGTCTGTTTGAAAGTTTGTTTAAAATTTTTGGTCCGCCATCAGCCCACTCCCCCATGTACATGTGTAAAATGCACTATATGGCGGAGACCATGGGATGTGATAACATACTATAAATTGCCGCTTGCAACCTTGATTGAGCAGTCGGGTTATGAGAATCCAAATTATAAGGATGCATACCACATTTTTAAATAAAATTTTAACCTATTTACTTAAAACTTAAGATTGACAAATTTATCGTTGCAATGTGTTTTAAATATATTAGTTTTCAGCAAAACAGACCTGTTGCATGGCAGCTTGAGGACATAGTGATCAAATTTATTTTTGGCTTTAATGGCTACGAAAACTATATTTTCCAAGAATGAATTAATTGTCTTGAAAAACACCAGAGTTGTCAATGACCCAATTTCTTCCATCGTTCATAGTGCTTTTAAAAGAACTAATAAATTATCTTTAAAAATGGCGAATTTATGACATTCTTCCCAATTGTTCCTATACCAGCCGAGTCGATCTAGCCATGGCCGTCTGTCTGTCCGCCTGTCGATTGCGATGTAAACTAGTCTCTCAGTTGTAAAGTAATCTGGATGAAACTTTGCACCAACCCTTTAATTTGTTGCATGTAGTAAGTCGGATCGGCCGGAATCGGAACACTACATCACATAGCTGCCATAGGAAGGATAGGGAAAAAGTGCCACAAATTCGCCATTTTTTAAGATAATTTATTTGTTTATTGGAAAACTTTATTTAATGATTATTTTAACATATCCTAAAAGTATCATCAAATCGGAACGTAACGTAGGAACGAAAACTTAAAACCAAAAATCGGATCACTATATCCTATAGCTGCCATACAAACCATCGAACAGTTTTAAGGCCAGTTGCAAGGGTATTCTAAGCTTCGGGTACCGAAGCAGACTTCCTTTCTTGTTAGACCCTGTACAAAAGGGGAAAGGGTATATTAAGTTTGTGCAAATGTATGTAACAGGCAAAAGGAGGCGTGGGGAGACCCCACAAAGTATGTATATTCTTAATCAGCATGATGAGCTGAGTCGATATAGCCATGTCCGTCTGTCCGTCTGTCCGTCCGTCCGTCTGTCCGTCTGGATAAACGAACGGATCTCAGAAACTGTAAGAGCTAGAAGAACCTTATTCACAGTGTAGATTCTCGTAATTATTACGCAGAAGTTTATTTTGTTTTCAGGTGCCACGCCCACCGCCCCGCAATTTTTTTTTTATGTTTGCACTGCAAAATTTTCAAGTTTAAATTTTTGGAATAAATACACATGCAATTGGAGCATAGATTTCAACCGATCCTGAAAATTTCATCGAGATTGGTTACCACAAGTAATCTGTTTATTTGCTCAAACAAACGGTAAATCGCTTGCGTTCGGTGGTGGATTTTTCTCGGAAGGGCAGTTGCAGCTGCCACTACCTTCATATACATACGAGTATGTATGAATGTGTGCCTTCAATATGTGTATACTGTATTAGCTGCTGATTTAAAAAGTTTGGGTTGGTCGAATGTTTACGACGTTCGACTGAAAGCGCGATGATCATGTGTTCGAATTCCAGACCGGTTTTAATTTATTTTGCTAATAACCAAATTTGTACAGGGTCTGTAACAGTCGGGAAACACGACTGTAACGTTCTTACTTGTTTTCTTTATATTTTTAGTTTTTTTTTTCGTTATTTTTTGGTTTTTATACCTAGCAATGTTTTATAATATTGATTTATTGGTTTTTTATCTTTTCATTCTTGATATATTTCGTGTGGAGCTTAAACCAAAATGTTCTTACTTGTTTTTACAATAAATTATAGATGTCGCCGAAAAAAGTCAAACCCCCGTTTAAAACCCAAAGACTTAAAATAAATGCTAAAGGTCAGCGTGAAGATTTTAATCTTGAAGTTTATAATCCCCTTGTTGACCGGGTAACTCATATCTGGAATAAAAACTTTCAACTAATGGATTATGAGAAGATGCGGGAAAACTCTACACAGGCTGTGAAGCAAAGAAGACTGCAAAGCAAAGAAGATTTTTCCCAAAAACCTGTCCGATATACAGTTGCAACCCGTGTGGGGAAACCATATTTCAGCTGGCGGTTTGTTTATGAAAAATTGTTTTGCTATTTTTATAAAAAATATTTTTAAGAGAGGAACCCGAAGGAGTTCACTACGAAGGAAACGATCGTTTTGAAGGTTATGCAGTGGACTTGATTTACAAATTGGCCGAGGAATGTAAGTTCCATTTTAATTTCGAGCCAGTTAGAGATAATAAATATGGAAGTTACGATGCCGTTACCGGTGAATGGGACGGAATCATTCGACAATTAATTGACAATGTAAGTGAAACTGGCTTAAATTCGGGACCGAACTCTTCTTTTAACTCTACTGAATGACAATTTTTTAGAGTGATTAAGATCTCTTCAAATATAACTAAGTTAATCTCAGTCCGATTTTTATAGCTTGTTCCGTGATACCATGTTCAATTAAGTAGGGCTAATTTTAGAATTTTAATTCTATACACCTGGTCCTCCACACCGTACTGAGCGTTTTGCTCCTAAAATAGAATTCGCTCCTTATTTGAAAAAAAAACAAGAAAGGAAGACTTGACTAGACGGTACCCGAAGCTTAGAATACCCTTGCAACCAGTTGCCTTACTACTGTTTGATCGTTTGTATGACACCTATAGGATATAGTAATCCGATTTTTGGTTTTTAATTTTCTAAAACGGCATTAATGTCTATGGAAACTGTATTTCTCAAGAATGAATTAATTGTCTTGAAAAACACCAGAGTTATGCTCAATAAACCATTTTCTCCCATCGTTACCATGGCAGCCATAGGATATAGTACTCCGATTTTAATGAAACTTTCAGGATAAGTTAAAAAAGTCATTAAAAAGAGTTTTCTAAAAAATAAATAAATTATCTTAAAAACAAGAAAGGAAGGCTAGCTTCGGTACCCGAAGCTTAGAATACCCTTGCAGACCAGTTGCCTTAAAACTGTGCGATCAATTGTATGGCAGCTATATTAGGATATAGTGATCCGATTTTTGGTTTTTAATTTTCTAAAACGGCTTTAATGTCTATGAAAACTGTTTTTCTCAAGAATGAATTAATTAACTCGAAAAACACCAGAGTTATGCTCAATGACCCATATTCTCCCATCGTTCCTATGGCAGCTATGGGATATAGTGATGAAACTTTCAGGATACGTTAAAATAGACATTAAAAATAGATATCTAAATAATGAATTGGTTATCTTAAAAAATGGCGAATTTATGGCACGTTTTCCCAATCGTTCCTATGGCAGCTATGGTTCTGATTCCGGCCGTTCCGACTTATATACTACCTGCAACAGATTGAAGGGTCGATGCAAAGTTTCAGCCCGATAGCTTTAAAACTGAGAGACTATACATAGCAACAGGCAGACGGACAGACAAAATTTGGTAAACTCTAATTAATAGCAATTTTAACATATCCTGAAAGTTTCATCAAAATCCGACCACTGTATCCCATAGCTGCCATAGGAACGATAAGAGAAAATTGGTCATTAAGCATAGCTCTGTTGTTTTTCAAGACAATTAATTCATTCTTGAGAAAAACAGTTTTCATAGACATTAAAGCCTTTTTGGAAATTTAAAAACCAAAGATCGGATCACTATATCCTATAGCTGCCATACAATCGATCGTACAGTTTTACGGCAACTGGTCTGCAAGAGTATTCTAAGCTTCGGGTACCGATGCTAGCCTTCCTTTCTTGTTTTTAAGATAACTAATTCATTCTTAAGAAATAACTATTTAATGACAATTTTTATCTATCTTGAAAGTATTATTAAAATCGGACCACTATATCCTATAGCTGTCATAGGAACGATGGGAGAAAATGGGTCATTGAGCATAACTCTGGTGTTTTTCAAGACAATTAATTCATTCTTGAGAAATACAGTTTTCATAGACATTAATGCCGTTTTAAAAAACTAAAAACCCAAAAATCGGATTACTATATCCTATAGCTGCCATACAAACGATCGAACGGCTTAAAGGCAACTGGTCTGCAAGGGGAATTCTAAGTTTCGGGTACCGTCTAGTCTAGTCTTCCTTTCATGTTTTTTTTTTTATTTTTAGCCAATACAAATCAAACTTATTGGTTTGCTCACTCAAGATCCACACCACGTAAATTTTTCCGCCTAAATAACATGGTGTGCTCGTATTTAAGCTCATTGAATTACTTTATGATTACAACCTGAGGGTTCAGGTTCTTTCAATATATTAAGCAGTAGTCGATCAGGTTTGAAAATTATCAAATTACTAATATTACTTATAAATATATACATATAAAATTTCGCCAAGTAATTCACAGGATTCACAGAATTTTGTATTTATATTAATAAGTATGATTTTAAACAGTTAATTTAGCATACGTTTGTCGTTTTAAAAAATCGTACAAAATTGTCGGCAAAAGTCTGATCTGAATTTGCCAAATAGTTTTCAAACAACATAAAAGGCAACAAGAAATGAAGGTTTGCTTCGTGGTCCAATGCTAGACTACCCGTACAGACCAGTTGCCATTAAAACGTCCCATCAGTTGTATCGCAGCTATATGAAAAAAGTGATCCGGTTTTTTGATTTTTTTAACGGCTTTAATGAAGAACGAATTAATTGTTTATTAATCAAATGTATTTGTTATTGGCGTCTTTACGGTTTTTTCCCCAACTGAGAAACTAGTTTACATGGCAACCTACAGACGGAAAGACAGACGGACATTGCTAGATCGACTCAACTGGTGATGTAGATAAAGAATATAAATACTTTATAGGTTCGGATATGTCCCCTTTACTGCGTTACAAACTTCTGGTCAAAATTATAATACCACATGCAAGGGTATACAAATATCTTGGCTGGCATCTCAGCAAGAGTTGTTTAATTAAAATATCCGCACATGTAGTGTTGCAGTTTTAGTGGTTATAACAAGAATAGCGGTTGTACAAAGAATCAGTATAAACAAGCTTCGCGGACGCAAGCGTATAATACGAACTTTCAAACGGTTTGAAGGAAACTAGTCTGCATGGGTATTATAAGCTAGCCTTCCTTTTTTATACCCCTGCGGAGGGTATTATAATTTTGACCAGAAGTTTGTAACGCAGTGAAGAAGACATTTCCGACCCTATAAAGTATATATATTCTTGATCAGCATCACCAGCCGAGTCGGTCTAGCCATGTCCGTCTGTCTGTCCGTCTGTCGGTTGCTATGTAAACTAGTCTCTCAATTTTAAAGCTATCGGGCTGAAACTTTGCACCAACCCTTCAATCTGTTGCAGGTAGTATATAAGTCGGAACGGCCGGAATCGGAACACTACATCACATAGCTGCCATAGGAACGATTGGGAAAAAATGCCGAAATTTCGCCATTTTTTAAGATATTTTATTTATTTCTTGGTAAACTCTATTGAATAGCAATTTTAACATACTCGTATCCTGAAAGTTTTATCAAAATCATATCATGGGGCATTGAGCATAACTCTGGTGTTTTTCAAGACAATTAATTCATTTTTGAGAAAAACAGTTTTCATAGACATTAAAGCCTTTTTGGAAATTTAAAAACCAAAGATCGGATCACTATATCCTATAGCTGCCATACAATCGATCGAACAGTTTAAAGGCAACTGGTCTGCAAGGGTATTCTAAGCTTCGGGTTCCGAAGCTAGCCTTCCTTTCTTGTTTTAGTTTTGAATTTATTATAATTTTCATTTTTTTTTAATCGCGAATCTCGTTGCACGTCTACGGGGCACATTAAAGTTTATGCGTTATTATAAGGCATAACTATCAACCTCGTTGTGCATTATTTTAAGGATGAAAAGTACACCAAGCATGGACATATGCTATGTTACTTTCGTTTTGATCACTTTTATCAATTTTCGTAAATTTTTAATATTATCACATACGCTCTTTGCAGAATGCACAAATTGGCATCTGCGACTTGACCATAACCCAGGCGCGTCGCTCGGTTGTAGATTTCACAGTTCCTTTTATGCAGCTGGGAATAAGCATTCTGTCATATAAAAAGCCTCCACTTAAAGCAGATATATATGCTTTTCTGAACCCTTATAATGTGGAAGTTTGGCTTTTCGTAATGATAGCCATGGTAATCACAGCAATGACCTTAATTCTTACCGGTCGTATGGATCAATGTGAATGGCAGCAGCCGGTGAAAAATGAGCACATTGAAGTGAAGCAAGAGAGTATTTGGCATCTGCATAACACAATGTGGCTGGTCCTGGGCTCTATTCTCAACCAGGGCTGCGATCTTTTACCCAGGTAAGAATGTTTTTAATATCGACAACATTATAAATCATGTAAATTCAAGTTTATACGACTGTTAAATACTCTGAACAAATTCTGTTATAAGCTTAATATATCAAGAAAAACAAGAAAGGAAGGCTAGCTTCGGTACCCAAAGCTTAGAATACCCTTGCAGATCAGTTGCTTTCAATCCGTTCATCGTTTATATGGCAGCTATAGAATATAGTACTCCGATTTTTGGTTTTTAATTTTCTAAAACGGCTTTAATTTCTATGAAAACTGTATTTGTCAAGAATGAATTTTTCAAGACAATTGAAAAACTCCCATCGTTTCTATGGCAGCTATAGGATATAGCGGTCCGATTTTAATAACACTTAGGATTGGTTTATATAGTTATTTAAAAGTGATTTATAAAGAATCAATCAATTATCTTAAAAAATGTCGAATTAACGAACTTTTTTCCCAATCGTTCCTATGGCAGCTATGTGATATAGTGCTCCGATTCCGGCCGTTCCGACTTATATACTAGCTGCAACAGTTTCAGCCCGATAGCTTTACAACTGAGAGACTAGTTTACACAGAAACCGATAGACAAACGGACAGACAGGCGGACATGGCTAAATCGACTCGGCTGGTGATGCTGATAAAGAATATATGAAGTATAAGTCATCTCATCTTGATTCTTAACCGCCTAATTGCTCGCTCACTCAACGTTAGTAACGATGTTGCCCTTTATTTATTGAAAATCGCCAGACATTTTATCTCGAGTCCTTCCGTATATCTTTAATTTTTCGGGTGTGCTTCCAATGCACCAATTCACCATTCCACCACCTTACAGTACGGACAAACGATTGCTCGATGGTCGTCAGTAAAGTTAGTACAATTCATTGGATATGTACCGATAAGTAAGCCGTTCAATGGATCAGGTGGTGATTAAATTTTCGTGAGCAGCTCTTTTTGCTTTTTGAGCAACACATTCCGGCTGGCTAATATTTAAATATAAGTGCACGAATGCCCACATTCCTTGTTAAAAGTACCAATGGCCACTTTGTTATGATCACTTTAATCAAAATCCGGTTCATAACGTAAGAGCTCGATGTGCTTTTTGGCTTTTTTGGTCCATTTCTATACGTCTGTTGACTGCGCTTCTCTCCGTTCTAATTGCCTCTGCTTATTTGTGCATTTCGCGCTTCTTGTGATAGTGATTAACGGGACTGCACCATGCTTGCACAAACATTTCCATTGCCTTGTTGGATTTCTTCCCTTGATCTTTGATCTCTTCTATTTTGCATGTATCTTGATTTGCTCGTATTTCACTATTTATTTGTACTAAATGAGACATTTTCATACCCTATAATATAATTTTGACCAGAAGCTTGTAACACAGTGAAGGAGACGTCTCCGACCCTATATATATATATATATATATATATATATATATATATGTTTGATCAGCATCACCAGCCGAGTCGATCTAGCCATGTCCGTCTGTCCATCTGTCTGTCTGTCTGCTATGTAAACAAGTCTCTCAGTTTTAAAGCTATCGGGCTGGAACTTTGCACTAATCCTTAAATCCGTTGGTATATAAGTCGGAACGGCCGGAATCGGAACACTTCATAACATAGCTGCCATTGGAACGTTGTGAAAAATGACAATTTTTTACAATTATTTGACAATTAATTCATTCTTGGAAAATATAGTTCTTATAGTCATTGAGGCCGTTTTAAAAGCAATCCAAAAATCGGGAAAATATATTTCGAACGGTTTAAAAGCAATTTGTCTGCAAGGGTATTCAATGCTTCGGGTACCAAAGCTAGCTATCCTTTCTTGTTTTTGTTTAGTTTTTAGACCCTGTACCCAAAGGGTAAATGATATATTAAGTTTGTGCAAATGTATCTAACAGCCAAAAGGAGGCGTGGCAGACCCCACAAAGTAAATATATTCTTGATCAGCATGACGAGCTGAGTCGATATAGCCATGTCCGTCTGTCCGTCCGTCCGGATGAACCAACGGATCTCAGTAACTGTAAGAGCTTTATTATTAGATAGCGCACAATAAATACCCAAAGTTTACAGGCGCTAAACACAAGCAATCTGTTTATTTTCTCAAACAAACGGTAAATCGCTTGCGATCTTCTAAGCTTTGGGTACCGAAGCTAGCCTTCCTTTCTTGTTTTTTTTTTTTTTTGATTTATTTTACTTACGAGTATAACCAAATTTGTACAGGGTCTGTAACAGTCGGGAAACTCGACTGTAACGTTCTTACTTGTTATGTATGCACTGCACAATTTTAAGCTAGACACTCTTTTTTTTACCGATCCTGAAAATTTCATTAGGTTTGGTTAGAAAGCGTACACAAAATATGCAAAGCTTTCAGCCGCTAACAACAAGCAATCTGTTAATAGCTCAAATAAACAGTGAATCGCTTGCGGTCGGGGGTTTTTTTTCTCGGAAGTACTGCTGAGGACGCACTACCTTCATATACATATGTATGAATGTGCGCCTTCAATATATTTATCCTGTATTAGCTTTTTGATTCGACATGTATGTGGTGGAGCAATGGTTAGGACGTCTGACTGATAACACGGAGGTCTTAGGCTCGAACCCCAGACCAGACTTGGTAGTTTATTTTCTTTTTTCGTTCTTGATTGATATAGCTTAAAACCAAATTGGTACAGGGTATTTAATAGTCGTGAAACTCGACTGCAATGTTCTTACTTGTTTTTATTATTAATGTTTGAACTGCCCTGTAAAATTTTACGCTACAGTTTTGTCATGTCATGCCATGTCCGTCTGTCTGTTTCTATGCAAACTGGTCTCTCAGTTTTAAAGCTATCGGGATGAAACTTTGCACAAACACTTCTATCTGTTGCAGGTAGTATATAAGTCGGAACGGCCGGGCTCGGAACACTACATCATATAGCTGCCATAGGAACGATTGGGAAAAAGGTCGACAATTCGACATTTCTGATTAATTATAAATAACTTTTAAATAACCATATTAACCTATCCTTAAAATCTTATTAAAATCAGACCACAATATCCTATAGCTACCATGGAAGCGATGGGAGAAAATGGGTAATTGGCCATAACTCTGATGTTTTCTAATATAATTAATTCATTCTTGGAAAATATACATTATATACATTAAAGCCAATTTAGAAATTGAAAAACCCAAATCTCATCTAGCTGCCTTACAAACGATCGAACGGTTTGAAGGCAACTGGTCTGCAAGGGTATAAGCTTCGGACCCGAAGCTTGCCTTCCTTTCTTGCTTTTTTTTAAATTTAAATGTTTTATAATTTTACCTATTTGAAGATATGGTTATTCAAATCGTTGGGACATCCGATCGGTACCTATTTTTGTTTAATTTATATTAGTGTTCACGTCAATTATAATATTAGGCTTAAGCTAAAGACTTTATATAAAAGTTATCTAGCTCTTACCAAATCTGTGATCTCGTTATTCAAACAGAAAGCAAGACAGCGAGCATAGGTACAGAAAGCTATTGCAAGATCAATTCGTTAACACGTCTCCGACGTGTCCTACTCTAATTTACATACATTTGCACAACACTTTTGCCATAAGCATAAGTATTTAATGAGAACTGCAGCGCATGGACAACATGCTTTCTTTCAAGCGCTTCTGATGGAAACTGCAAATCTATAGTAGTACGTTCAACGAAACCATGAGCTCAAAGTAGGGGGAGTTTTGGAGAAAAGCATTATGACATAGACTTCCGGTTAAAAAATATGGAATATATATATATAGCATTGGGGGCCGATTCTTGGTATACCCTTGATTTATTTCAAGCAGCACTTAAACTAAAATTGGTACAATAGTTGAGAAACTCCACTACAATTAGACCATGTACCCAAAGGGTAAAGGGTATATTAAGTTTGTGCAAATGTATGTAGTAGGCAGTAGCAGGCGTGACAGTCCCAACAGAGTATATATATGATTGATCAGCATGAGCTGAATCGATATAGCCATGTCCGTCCGTCCGTCTATGTCTGTCCGGATATATTTTCATTACAAAAAGTGAATCGTGATATTATAAAATTAATCTAAATAATATGAACTCGAGAGGCGCCCCAGAGCGTCCTCGCTTAATCATAAATTATTCTTTTTCTCTATTAAGACTAGCTGCTACACAAACAACCAAAACCCGACAGAGCTCGAACGGGCTCCACCACACTTTTCTTAAATGACAACTACAATAACTTTAACGCATAACTCAGCGCACACGACTGCTGGCTGTATCAACAGCAACAAGCGCTGGGATGCACTTCTCATCGACTTTATCGGCGAATGCATCGGCTCCGGCTGAACGAACAACAACAAACACGCAATCTCAAACAATAACAAACACACAAGCTCAAACTCCTAACAAAACACAACTCAAGCGGATATGATCAAACCTCACTTCAAACAAACCAACTGAGAACAAGAACAGCTGAAAAACCAAAAGATCACAAGCCAAGCTTGTTCTCAAACAAATCGGCACTTGTACTAATTAAGCAAGCCAGACACATTGAACCGGTTCGTTCTGCTCGCATCAGCTAAAGGCATGAAAAGGTATGTACGCCTCCAATCCACAAGGCTTCAAAGACATTAAATTGCGTATCTCCGCACTTTACAACCTTTTACATGACCATTATACACTAAAATCTGTGCCCAACAATGAGGTATAATTACACTATCTGATCCTGAGTAATACAAACCACTTTTAACACAATGTTTAAACAAAAAGGAATGAAATTCCACACGTTCCGTCTAAAGGACGAACGTAAGTTAAATGTTGTTTTTGTTGCCGACATTAAAAATAAGCTGAACTATCTGGTCCACGGTATGCAGCAACAAACAAACTACAAAAATATACTAAAAAGCCCCTTCCCCATTTCTTCATAGAATCAAAACCATAACAATGAAGAAATTTATACAAATAGTACATAATTTATACAAAGAGCAAAGGTAGTTGAACCAAAACAAACATTAACATGAAAGGAAGGCTAGCTTCGGTACCCGAAGCTTAGAATGCCCTTGCAGACCAGTTGCTTTTAAGCCATTCGATCGTTTTTTGCATGGCAGCTATAGGATATAGTAATCCGATTTTTATACCCTTGCAGAGGGTATTATAATTTTGACCACAAGCTTGTAACGCAGTGAAGGAGATGTCTCCGACCATATAAAGTATATATATTCTTGATCAGCATCACCAGGCAAGTCGATCTAGCCATGTCCGTCTTTCTGTCTGTCTGTCTGTCTGTCCGTCTGTTTGTCTGCCTGTCCGTTTGTTCGTCTGTCTGTTGCTATGTAAACTAGTCTCTTAGTTTTAAAGCTATCGGATTGAAACTTTGCACCAACCCTTCAATCCGTGCAGGTAGTATATAAGACGGAACGGCCGAAATCGGAACACTACATCACATAGCTGCCATAGGAACGATTGGGAAAAAGTGCCATAAATTCGCTATTTTTTAAGATAATTTATTTATTTTTTAGAAAACTCTTTTTTTTACTTTTTTAACTTATCCTGAAAGTTTCATTAAAATTGGAGTACTATATCCTATAGCTGCCATGGGAACGATGGGAGAAAATGGTTCATTGAGCATAGCTCTGGTGTTTTTCAAGACAATTAATTCATTCTTGAGAAATACAGTTTTCATAGACATTAAAGCCTTTTTGGAAATTTAAAAACTAAAGATCGGATCACTATATCCTATAGCTGCCATACAATCGATCGAACAGTTTAAAGGCAACTGGTCTGCAAGGGTATTCTAAGCTTCGGGTACCGAAGCTAGCCTTCCTTCTTGTTGGTTTTTAATTTTCTAAAATGTCTATGAAAGCAGTGTTTCTGAAGAATGAATTAATTGTCTTGAAAAACACCAGATTTATGCTCAATGACCCATTTTCTCCCATCGTTCCTATGGCAGCTGTAGGATATAGTAGTTCGATTTTGATAAAACTTTCAGAATATGTTAAAATAGTCATTTAATAGGGTTTCCTTAGAAATAAATAAAATATCTTAAAAAATGGCGAACTTATGGCACTTTTTCGCAATCGTTCCTATGGGAGCTATGTGATGTAGTATTCCGATTCCGGCTGTTTTGACTTATATACTACCTGCAACAGATTAAAAGGTCGGTGAAAAGTTTCAGTCCGATATCTTTAAAACTGAGAGACTAGTTTACATAGCATCCGACAGGCGGACAGACAGACGGACATGGCCAGATCGACTCGGCTGGTGATGCTGATCAAGAATATATATACTTTTAGGGTCGGAGACGTCACCTTTACTGCGTTACAAACTTCTGATCAAAATTGTAATACCCTCTCCAAGGGTATAAAAACGTGAACTTCCAAGAATACGGCCACTCTAAAAACTATTTCACTCGCGACCCGGTCTGTGTCAAGGGATGCAAAATATATAAAGCCTTAGAAATACGTTCCCCTGCAATAAAAAATAAATACTGACATTCCACAAGGCAGCGTTCTAGGACCACTCCTCTACAATTTATTTTCCTGCGGACATACAAAACCTTTCCCAGCAGAGTGCGATGATATCAACCTTTGCCAATGACACCTTCTCCTTGTCCTCCCACACAAGCCTTCAAACTGCCACCTCAGCTCTGAAAATGGAACATGACAAGAAAGAAAGGCTAGGGTTCGTGGTTCGAAGCCTAGAATACCCTTGCAGACTTGTTGCTTTCAAACCCTTTTATAGTTTGTATGGCTGCTTAGGATATACTAGTAGTTATAAGATTTTATTAAAATGGTTTTTATCTTATGAAAACAATATATTCCAAGAATGAATTAATTACTTAAAAAATACCATAGTTAAGCTCAATGACGCATTTTCTTCCAACGTTCATTTGACAGCTATAGGATATATATTTTCGATTTAAATGATACTTTCAGGAAAAAACAATCATCTAAAAGTGTTTTTTTTAAGAATTATTCAATTAGCTTTAAAAATGGCAACTTTATGGCAGATGGTATTATAATTTCGATCAGAAGTGTGCAACGCGGTGAAGAAGACATCTCCGACCCCATAAAGTATATATGTATATTCTTGATCAGTATAACCAGCCGAGTCGATATAGCCATGTCTGTCTGTCTGACGGTTTCTACGCAAAATTAGTATCTCAGTTTTTAAGCTATTGGGCTGATAATTTGCACCAACACTTCTATCTGTTGCAGGTAGTATATATGTCGGAACGGCCGGAATCGGAATACTACATCACATAGCTGTCATTAGAAGAATTGCGAATAACTTTGTTAGCCACTCCTAAAAATATTATAAAAACCGGACTATTATATCATATAGCTGCCATGGGAACGATTGGAGAAAATGGTTAATTTTTAATATAATTACTTTATACGTGGACAATATACTTCATATAAGTTAAAGCCAATTTAGAAAATGAAAAACCAGAAATCAGACCACTATATCCTAAAGCTGTCATACAAACTATCGAACGGTTTTAAATCAACTAGTCTGCAAGAGTATTCTAAGCTTGGGCCCCGAAGCTAGTCTCGCTTTTTGTTTATACTTATTCTTGTTTTACCCGTTATTCTTGTTACCTTTTGGGTACAGGGTCTAAATACGGACCGAGTAAAAATCATGGCTATTTAAAAAGAACATATATCACTGAGCAATAAATTTATATGTATAACTAAGCCAACCTGGACCCATAGATCACAGCTATGAGGGTCTGCAAAACGAACCATTAAAAATTTAGCCCAACGGCAATAATCCATATTTGTACGCATATACTGCTAAAATGATTATTATTATCATAAATATCGGTAATAACGGTCATCATCTTGTTCTAGCTTGTGCGTTTTTAGATAATGTATTCCGTTAGATTGATATGGTTTATTATTGACGAGCCTACCTGTTTCCAAACGATTTTTGGAATTCCATTAATTTCCCCTATATAACTAAGACAAGGCTAGTGTGCTTAAATGTGCTTCAGCTACTTAGATCTTGTCATCAGTTCGAGCAGTAAAACCTGACCTAACTGTAAATATTCCCTATTCAGGTAGATCGACTATATTAATTTTTGGAGTTGCCGTTTTTAGACCCTGTACCCAAAGGGTAAAGGGTATATTAAGTTTGTGCAAATGTATGTAACAGGCAGAAGGAGGAGTGGCAGACCCCACAAAGTATATATATTCTTGATCAGCATGATGAGCTGAGTCGATATAGCTATGTCCGTCTGTCCGTCCGTCCGTCCGTCCGTCCGTCCGGACAGTACAGCTACCCTCACAACCTGATCGGCTCCTGGTATGAGCTCCTCGTATTCCTCTACCTCCTCCTCCTGAATAATCGCTGGGACGGCTGCAATTGCCCTGCTCCCCGTTGGATACTGATGATTGGCCGGGCAAATCCTCGATGAGATTCTTGATGCTGGTCGGCGATGTTGCAGTGGCAACAACGGCAGCAACTGCCACGCCCATACTGGGGGCGGCGTTTAGGATTTGTTCACCTTCCTTAGCCTGCTCGTCCGGCAGCACCGACTGTTGTCTTGAGCTCAACGGTCGTTCGGCTTCGGCGGCGGGCATTTCATCTGGCAGGGAATCCTCCTGGGGAATGGCGCCACTCGCAGTTTGGCATTCCTGGACATCGGGTTTGATAATCGCATACACGGGACTGGGCTCTTGACCAAATCCGTTGGTTCCATGGAACTTCCGCTGCATATCGCTTACCTTGGCCGGGTCATAAAGTTCCGTTTTCAGTCCGCAGACCGCATGATTCTCACTGATATCGGGATTCAGGCGATAACGCACATCCACGTAGTTGAAGCTGTGTGACTGCTCCTCCTCCGTCTGGTTGTAGGATGGCTGCAGTTTGGCCATCAGCTCCGGCATGGACTCGTTGAAACCTCCCTCGTCATGGCTACAGGCTGAAATGATGCTGGGCAGTCGCTGGCCAAGACCGGCGGCTGGCATTTTTACAATAATGCTGCTCCGCTTGTTGGCGGAGCCAGGAATGGAATCTTGTTGCTCCTGCTAATTTGTCGAAGATTCGTCCACAGATTTGCGACTTAATAAATCCAGAGCATGGGCATATTCCACATAACCGCCGCTAAACTCTGGCAATTCTAGTTCAGGCACATAATTTCTTCTCTGGACTGGAACTGCCGATCCATCCATGGACAAGTCCGGCCGCATTGTTGAGCATCGCGCCTCAACCACCCTGCGCTTCCTTATCTCGGGCTGGATGGCTGCCTTCAGGGACAAGATTAGATCCTCGAATTTATTTGGAAGTGGGCTGCCAATTTCATTAAAGTCGAGCTCCTCAAGGCTGTCGTGAATTCGGATAAAAGACGCCTGAGCTTTGTCCAGCATCTCCAGTCTCAATGTTAGGTCTTCTTCGGTGGCGGACCTCAATACTTCTCCATCTAGAGCCACTCCAATTTCTTGCGCGCGCTCGAATATGGCCTTGGATTTCCTTTTATAAAATTCAACTTTATCCATATCAGGATTTGTGGTAGATAAAGTTGCCATTTGATAATTTTTTATTTTTATTTATTTATTTTTATTATTTTTCAAAATATAAAATTTTCCCACCGGGTTAAAAAGTGCGCAGATCGCTTCGTAGGGTTAATGCACAGACGGCAGCTTGCCCGCGAACAGTGCAGCGCAACAACAACAACAGCGGGTGAACCGATGCGTTCAGCAAGCGGGAAGTTCAGCACAAAGAAGACGCGAA